>CM047997.1:21121292-21134783 GCA_026261665.1 Melanotaenia duboulayi
TATCAAAAGATAGGTAGGTATGAATCTTAGTCCTTATGGTGAAGCCCAGCGTAGGATGCCGTGTACCAACTGTCAATAATCTTCACATGTTTGCATTACTGACAATATTAGCGTGTGTGTGTAGTTAGATAAGTTAATTACCTGACACCTGTAGCAACACTCCACAATACATCATGAAAAGAGACTCCCACTCATGATGTGGAAAAACAAACAGACCAATGCAAAGGCAAACAGGCACATGATCCAACAGAAAAAGCAGGGCTATAAAACGTTTCCAGTATTAATATGGTCCTCCTTATCCTCTCACCGCTATGACCACTAACTTGCTGCAGCATTTCTCAAATATTAAAAAAAAGTTTTGCCAGTTTTCTGAGCTTGCCGAGCCAATAAATGCATCGCTAGAGGCAAAATACATAAATCTGTTGAGGTTAAAAAAAATAAATAAATAAATAAAAAAAAAGAAGTGTATTTAAAGGGGTTTTTGTGTTTTTTTTTCTCCCCCTGAAGCTGATGAATGCTCACAAAACAGTTCCAAATTATTATTCCCTGCAAGTTGATCGCTCACAGCTCATTGCAGCCCTGCAGGTAAAGTGGCACTCCTGTGATAAAAGCTACTTTTCAAAGCGATGTGGTATTCTATAAGAAGATGTTAAAAGCACATCAGCTTAAATATAGCACGCTTATTTTCGCTATAATTGAAACCGAGCTGCACTCACCTGAGGCCTCTTTGCTTTCTCTCATCTCATCTGTGCTGTTGTCTATTCTCCTTCTTCAGATCCTATAACCATTACAACAATGTGAGGCAAATCCAGAACAACGAGAAATATTTCATTGTGAAGTCACATTTTTCTTTTCAGGTGTATGAAAATTTAATGTATACATTAAACAAAATAAAATAAATAAAAATCTAATTAATTGTATTTCATCATTAAACCATTTCCTCGCGCCTGCTAGCAAAAATGCTGGTTAACATTAATCTACTAATGACTAAGCTAAATAGTTATAATTTAATCACTGCTTGAACTTCTTTCTCTATGGTGTGGTTATAACTTACCTGTCGTAATGAAGCTGGCCAACCAAATTACAAGTGATGTAAACTTGTTTAAGATAAAGACGGCGTCTGTTAGCAAACATTAAGATTAGCTTTTAGTTAGCAAATACCACGATTTATTTCAATTATATGCCAATGTTAAAATAGCAAGAACACTTAACCTGTACTTTCAAATTAATCATTCATATTTAAAGTCCATCGCTACATTTGCGAGCTCATTTTCTGCATATAATGAACAGGTGTTAAACGAGAGCCAATTAACTCGCTCAATTATTAGTTGTCCGGTAAACGTTTTTATTCATGATGCGTTCAATGAAACTACGAGATTAGAAATCCGCCTCTCAACTTGTTAAAAGCAAACAGAACCACATTAGAAGCTAGATGTTCTCCGGGTTATTTAGTCTGATTATGTTTCTCAACCCACACTGGATTTAAAATATATTCCTCAAAATCTAAACCTATACCACAAATGCAAAACTTCTCTTTTATATAGGCTACCCTAAATTGTAACTACACCTCCTACTTTTTTCATATATACACCCACTGTATTTGAAAAATGCCTGAAACTGATTGGGATAGGAGCATAGACTGAATATAAAAGACAAAACAGGTCTATTTTCAACCATTTATGGATTTAAAATAATTAATAAGAGCATTTCAGATTTAATTGGGCACATATTATTACAGTATTAAGTTCTGTGGTTGTTAATAATTCCCGTAGTTGCAATGTTCAGGTACTTGCAGTTAACTTATTCTACTCCTTTATGTTTATTTAATACATTTATTCATTTTTTAAAATTCCATTCAAGGATCATTAACTTGACTGGTATGTAGGTAATTTTCATTTTAGCCTTTTAAAACATCCAACATGGATTCCATTCAGTTCAAGGGTGTTAGAGCCTATCCCAGCTGCCACCAGGTGAGATACAATACACTCTTAACAAGTAACCAGGCCATTGCAATTTATTTTAATAATTCAGCTTTAGTTCCTGCTAAATTAAACAGCACAACATCAGACTTAGCAGTTAAATTTAGATTCTTTTGTTTCTTTGTTTGTTTGTTTTTTCTAGAAATCAGTCAATGACTAAAGCTATTTCAAACCAGAAGTTAAAGAAGGGCTGTTATACTCCAGCCTGGAAACAGCCTGGAAACACTGGAATAAATTAGGTATATTCATAAGAGTGACACGTCACCTTACCTTCTAAAAACACACATGTTGCCGTACTCAGTGTTTGGTGCCTCAGACATTTGTCAATAGCAAATTATAAATGTGATTTAAAAGATTAAGATTTAAAGAACAGTCTTTTTATGCTATGCATACACTTTCTTTCAGTTTATATTTGCTCGTGCCCGAGCATGTGGAGTGTGGCAAGCTGTCAATAAAGCTGTGAGACAAGTTAATCTTAGCAATACTGAAGCACAAGTCAAGACTATACCGTATTGATCACAGAGACATGTCTAGATACAAATTCTCATCAACCGTCTACGACACATTACACGAGAAACACAAGACAATGGCAGACCTAGACATTATCTCATATGATAAACAGACAAGATCAGTCACTAGGGATTTTCAGCAGTCATGAGTTTGCTTTAACCAGTCGATCAATACTGTTCAGAGTAAAAAGGATATGCAGATATTACAATATGCATGTACAAATATATAAAACTGAGCTCTGAAATCTGTTTGATATTAAAGAAAAAAATCTACTAGAAAGTGAGTTCATGTCTAGTTGCTGCGCTGTGGGAGAACAGATCTGTTACAGGTCTGGGATTGATTGTACTTAATGGTCACTGTTCAATAGCAATGTTCACAATAATGAGGGGTGCTTTGGTAGACACACATGTCAATATCAGTGTGTGTGTGTGTGTGTCAGAGTAGGATAGAGAGTGCGTCCACCAAAGGAATGATGCAATGATGTAAAAAAGGGAGAATGTTGGATTGACATTCTCCCTTTCCAACTTCATCTTCCCATATCTTGACAAACTTGCTTCTCCATCAGCTTTAGGGTCTTTCTGATGTCTCAGCCTTGCAAATTGAGCAAGGGGGCAAAAATGAAAAAAAAAGAAAAAATAGTAAGAAAATCAAAAGTAATTTTGACAAACCACTGTCCTTCTCTGTTGCTCTGTGTGCACAGACAGGGGCTGGGCAAAGAGTGTGTGACAGTAGCTAAAAATAACCCTGTGTGTGTAGCTTATGCATGCATATATGTTTGTGTATAGAGTTTAATCAGGGCCAGTCTACGCCCCTTTGCAAACACACAAACTCTCCCATTTGAATACCCCTATTAAAATCCCCCCGCCCTTACACAGGCATGCGAGTGCTGATCAGACTGACTTTCCTTTGGTTTCTGCTCTTCTCCACAGGGCATTTCACTGCGTTCTTTTAAACTAGAAGAGACAAGCCCCCATGCTCTGACTGGGGGCTGAGGCTTCCAGCTCAGACAGAATTAACCAACTCTTGCTTTGGCTTCTTTTCTCTCCCTCCACCCCCATCCACTCCCCTCTATCAGTTTGGCTAAACCAAAATGTAATTCATTCTGCTCAGGGTTCAGATTAGAATAATCGCCCTGTATCAACTCATATGCTCATACTAAGTGTTTTTTTTTTTTTTTTTATGTGTGCGCCTGCGTGTACTGAGGACCACTGCAGCCAGGCCAGGCCACGATTCATGCTAGGAGCAACGCTGATAAAATATTTCCTCTCATAAACTACAACACAGCAACATGCCATGGCAGATGGCGTGACACTCATCCCCTGTCAACGGAGGAGAGAAAACACAGCAATGCACAAGAGGACATGAGAGATAGTAGAAGAGGAGAGACAAGTGGAAGAGAGGAGGCAATCAGGTGAGAAGAGGAGCAAGTGAGAGATGAAAGATGTTGAGTAAGAGCGCCACCATGTGGGTCATGTGGCTTGCCTCTAGGCACTGCAGAGGCAGGCAGACAAGGAGGCATGTCATCGATTTTCCACACAGTCAACAAAATGATTTTGCCATGCACAGCCTCCCTTAGTAATTTTTCCATAATACACACATACATGCGCAGTCACACACAGAACCAAATCCCTGTAGAGTTCTACCTGGCAACTGCATGCTAACAGGTTTTTGTCCCTCTGTTTTGCATGAAGCAGTGAGCTCGCCTGACTGAACACCTACAAGAGTGTTTATTTATGCCTATTGATGATGTGAAAAATGAAGATTAAAAATTTGCTACAGTCATAGTGCTTAGCAAGGCAGGATTCTCTCTGGGAGGGATGTGCAGATTAATCAGCATAAATAAAGTCAGTAGTCAACCACAGCTCTGTTGAATCACAATTTTTAGCATTACCACTTTTGTGTGTGTGTGTGTGCGTTTTTCCTAGCAATAATCCCTGTGTGGGTGGCTGTGCTGGCTAAAGGCGCCTGTCATGTGGCTGTGACGTCCTCGGTTTGATTCCAGAACAGGACCTTTGTCACATGTAATTTGCCTCTCTCTTTCTCAGTGGTGGCTCTGTGCAACTACAAGAAATGAATAAAAAAAATGATAATAACATGCCTAGAAAAATGAGGATTAAAATCTCACTAGAAACGGTTTAAGTGGAGTCTGAAGCAGTCAAAACTGTAGATGAGTTCAGGATTTATGTGTTTTTGTTTAAGAAATGTAGGCCAAAAGAAAAATAAACATGACGATAATTCTTTAATCAGCTATGTAATCTGTGAACTAGATGATTTTTTAATGATCCTGAAAATCTGCTATAATTAAGAAATGTCTCTATATTAGTCTAACACAAGGAGAGGTGACATCATTGCACCTTTTCTCTTCTTTTCTAGTAAACTAGGTCAAATGAACAGCCCTGTCAGGCCAACTTAAACATTATCACCAACATGCATACAATGCTAAAGCTAGCATCTGCAAATGAGGCTAATAAAAGTTAGCTTTACATTCATTCTGCCCAAATGATGGCCGTGTCAGTTGAAAAGCTAAGGAAAGTTAATCATATGACAGCATTAATGTTTGTTTTAAACTATTGCAATAAAAAAAAAATAAAATGAAAAACAAGTTAAGTTCCTCCTCTTTCCCACGTGCCTCTTGAACAGCCTAAAATGCTCTTTTTAAGATTTTAATTGAACTAGTAGGAAGTCTTATATTACTGTAAGCCAAAGCAAAGTCTGTGCATCGATGTAAACCAGGATCAACAAGGGGGTTGTTATGCCCCCTAATGGGTGACAGTGAGTGGTGTGTGTGTTTGTGCGCTTGTGTGTGTTTTGTAAGTGCACAGCACAGACTTCATTAGCATTTTAGCAGCACGGCTGGCAGGGAGGCCGACTCACAAGATTAGCTAATGAAAGAGATGACACAGTTTTCTGAAAGCGTGATGGTGAAAGCTTTTTTCCTTCATAGACACAAACTTATGCAATGTGTGTGTGCTTGTGTGGTCCATGTTACCACCTCTGCCCTGCAAGTTAAAAGGGACATTACAAGTAAGTCAACTCAAGGCGATCAGTAAAAATTAATACTCTCAGATAATTCTTCAATATATCAGTGGTGAATTGTTTGCACTGTGATAAATGGTCTTTGAGGAAATACACACTTTTTTCTCTGCTTTTCTATATGTGTCTGGAAAATTTGACGTGATTGGCGAGCCAAAGATCAGTAAAGGAAAAGATTGCTGAGGAGGAATGTAGAAATAAAGAAAAACCGCAGAGACAGAGAGCACTGAAACACTTTCAAGGCTGTTTCTGCAGAGCGATGTGTCCTTGTTGTAGCTTAGAAATGCTTTTAGACAATAAATTATATGGACTGAATATCTGAACCAAAGCTGAATGAAAGGAGTAATTGCTGGATGAAATTAGAATGAGTCACAGCTGTCTGTGCTGCGGAGAGAACGAGACAACCTCTAATTTCCTCACCTGACCAGTTTGTTTAAGTTTACAGCGATATGCACCACATAAGACTGCAAGTATTTTAATTGTTCTTTAAAAACTCAACTGTTAAACCAAGTAGATGGATAAGCAAGTAACTGCTTGAATATTTCAGGCAATATCATTCCTTATAGTTATCTTAATAATTAAGATAAGATAACTAATAAGAGCTATCTTAATCTTGTTATGAAATAAAATTTCAATGTCCAGATATGGCCCTATAAAGCTTACTAGTGTGCAAGATGCCAAGCAACAAATGCACAGATATATATTTGTATTTCTGAAACGAAGCAGGCCTTCAGGATAAACTGCAAATCAACCAAAAGGTGTCAAGGACTAAAACTCAAAAGGCTTTATTCACACTTACTGATGACTTTATCAGGTACACCTTGCTAGCACCATGTTCCATCCTCTTTGTCTTTCAGAACTGCCCTAACTCTTGGTGTCATAGATTCAACCAGGTGTTGGAAACATTCCCAAGAGATTTTTCTCCCTATTGACATGATAGCATCACACAGTTGCTGACATGGTGTGTTATCCTTCTTGAAGTAGCCATCAGAAGATGTTACACTGTGGTCATAAACGGATGGACATGGTCGGTAATAATACTCAGGTGCTGTGGTGTTTAAACATGCTATAATGGTACTAAGGGGCCCAAAGTGTGCCAAGAAAATATCCCCTACCATTATACCACCAGCAGCCCAAACTACTGATACAAGGGAGGATGGATCCATGCTTTCAGGCTTTTTACACCAAGTTGTGACCCTACCCTGTGAATGTTGCAGCTGAAATAGAGACTCATCAGACCAGACAACGTTTTTCCATCTTCTATTGTCCTGTGTTGGTGAGTTTGTGTGAACTGTAGCCTCAGTTTCCTGTTCTTAGCTGACAGGAGGCACCTGGTGTGGTCTTCTGCTGCTGTAGCCCATCTGCTTCAAGGTTGGACGTGTTGTGCATTCAGAGACTATATTCTACATAATCGTAACCAGTTGTTATTTGAGTAAAATTTGCCTTTCCAACCTCCTGTACCAGTCTGCCCATTTTCCTCTGACCTCTGACATCAACAAAACATTTTCATCCAAACAACTGCTGCTCACTGGATGTTTTCTCTTTTTCCAACCATTCTCAGTAAACTAAAGAGATGGTTGTGTGTGAAAATCCCAGTAGATCAGCAGTTTCTAAAACACTCAGACTAGCCATGTGAGTTGCTGCCATGTGATTGGCTGATTAGTCGTTTGTGTTAACAAACAATTGGACAAAAGTTCCCTAATAAAGTGGCCGGTAAGCGAAGTGAAAAAGCGTACAGCCAAACTGCATCCCACTGACAATTTTCAGTGTCCCTCACTAGCATTTCTTCTAGTAATTTAGAGTACCTTGGTACTTCTGTTTTTTTTTTTTCTGGTTTTGAACCAGAAAAAACAAACCGCTCCACATCATGATTAAACCTCCACCATGTTTTACTCTACCTTCATGAACTCACGCATAAATAAACTTTGTATTACAATCCTAAAGACCTATAACCTTGTCAAAGGTTTGTTTTTGCAAACATTTGTCCTACATTTTTTAGTCCTTTTTTCTAAAATAAATCTGGTATCTTCATTGTCCTTTGTCCAGGTAGCTCTACATGGTTCAGTGAGCAGCAAATGGCTCAGGATTAAGTTTTTAGACACCTTATGAACCTTTTTGTTCACTGCCCACACAAACCCTTTTCCCCTCTTAAGAGATGATCCTGGTAGTAGTGTTATTTGAAGTTTAATGTGAAACTCTTTTAACAAATGGTGATTTCTTTGATGCCTCTAGTATTAAACAGCATTTTAAAAATCTATTTCTGATGCTCTTAGACAAAACTCTGACATAGATTTTTGATAAATGAAACACAACAGCCTAACTTAATGTATAAAGCCATTATTCATGAGTTAAACTGTAAATCAAACATTTTAAAAATGACTTATCACTGGCTTATTTGCATTTAATCTTAGAGACATTCACAATTCGGCCAGCACTGTAAATGTGAGTAAATGTATTACATGTAAATGTCAGCCTGTAAATGTGAATTCAAGGATAAAGAGAACAGCTAGAGTGATACAGTTGAGGTGTGAACAACTTTACAAAGTGTTCAGAAACTCCAGCATGTTTGAATGGTCTCCTGAAGGACACTTTAACCACTAGCTCACTGACAGTCTGCGGCAGCTCCTTTCTATTCCTGGAAAGAGGGCAATTACACTGACGGACAAATGTGGGAAAAATAGATGGAAAGAGAGGAGTGTTTGTTCTGCTTGGAAATGAAAGTTTGGAGTGGAAAAGAACAGTTTGGGTGCTCGGTTGATATATTGTATTTGTGCTGACGGGCCAGAAAATGACTTCACTTACAGATGCTACAGAAATAGATTCTTCCAGAGTGCAGGAATGAGTGTGCAGGAGGGAAGAAAATGTCAATCTATTTGCAGTCCTGTCCCTTTATGGACGAGTAGGAGGAATAATTTCCATATCCATGTGTCCATCTGTGCAATCATGTTCATTTAAAAATTGACCTTTTGCAAATGTGGAAAAAGAAATGAGTTGAGACATTCAATTAAACTCATGCCTTGACCTCACATAGTAACCAAAGCCACTTCATATAGATAAACACAGGAATAGTTTAAAGGGTTGGTTGTTTATGAGGATCTATTTTACAAAGAGATTCTTATCATATGTGTGATTATGAACTGTGGATATGGTTGTCAAGGGAAACAGACAAGTGGGATGTGAGAGAGGCAGATGCTGCTTCATCAGTGAGCTATAAGAAATGAATTATAGCAGCAGTGGGGAAAAAACACTTTAATCTATTCTAAATTCTAAAAATAAATAGTAAATTAAATCCAAACACCAAGTTAAAACCTATTACTTATCATCATATTTCCTAATATAATTAATTTCCAATAAACACCTGCCTTGTATTTGATTAAATCCCAGCGTTGAACATGGCATTTTTATAAATCAAGTAAATGCATATGATCAACACAATGAACTGAAATATGAACCCAGTCAGACAAAGAGAATGTTAACAGCTGAAATCCAATCACAATAACTCAGCTCACAAAAAACTTGCCTCTAATTAAAACTGTGCATGTGCCAAAACATAAACACCAGCCACCAGATGTTCTCATTTTGTTCCACAGGATGTGAATTTTCCACGCATTTTCCACAAACATAACAAGCTGCAGCACTTAATGCCACTTGGTGCAGAGAGTGGTGTGCTGCTGCTCTGTGGTCTGCTGCTGGCATTGCACCACTTTCCACCCACAGGTGCCACTTTATATTAGTTGGCCACTCTCGACTGGTAATCAGAGTCATCAATTTTTTAATCTAATGCCAGTGGAATAATTTTTAAGATAAATAATATGTAGATGTAAATCTATTTAATCTTTTAAAGCAGATGTTTAGATAATTTTCAAAAAGCCAAACAATCATTATCTTATGTGGGCTCACACACAAACAAACACCCCTTTTCTTTAGAAAATGTTAAATTTTGATATCAAGAATTCAAACGGCTGTAGCTTGGAAGTGGTTAGAGATAAAGGCATAATGTAAACAACAAAAATGTTGAATATTAACCTGAATTTCACAGAATACGTTTAAGAAAAATAATAATAATTCCTGAATTTTACAACACTTATTCACTTCTAACTCTTACCATGCTGACTGTTGGGAAACGAGCTGCTCTCAGTTGTTTTCATTTGTCAGTGAATGTTTTTTTCTTGTTTTTATGTTTGTAAACAGGGAAATAGATGCACAAGTTTCTAATCACTTAATAAAACTGTCATGAAAGAAATTTAACGGGAAAATAATTTGCAATCTGGTTCAGAAAAGTTCAACTTTAACTCCAATGCAATCAATTTTTTTTTGTTTTGTTTTTAAACCCAGAATTTTAACTTTTTGAGTTAAAAATAAAAGCTTAAGAAAATTATTAATATAGATCAATTCTATACATATGATGTCTTTGCCTCTGAGTGGCCAAAGATATTTTGCCAACCATGTTTCTCCTGTGGTTCAGTCTTTATCTCGCTGTCTCAGTGATTTAAAAAAATGCATGGATTGTATAAATGACCACTTTCTACTTGCTAACAACAGATTCATTCATTTTTTTATGTTTTAACTGCTTACAAAGGTCAGAAACTACTTCTGCTTGGACCCTGATCATCAATTCCTGAGGATAACCAGATGTCCAACTAAAAGAAATATCTTAAAGTTTTGTGTGAAACTGGTTATTTTAATTGATGCGAAATTCTCAAGAGAATATAATTCTCCAATTTCCAGCCAAATCAAGGCAATTATACATGTGAACAAGAAGAAAATGTTCTGTGCATTTTTTAGGGTCTCTGACTGAAAATTGCTTATCCATAATAAAATGAGTTTATTTCTGCAACTACAAAGTCAATTTGACTACTTTTGGAGTCAAAGTAAAGGCAACATGTTAGATTTGTTAAGATGTCAAATATCAACACGTGTTTCTAGTGAAGAATAAATGAATTTTAATATATAGATTATAGATACAGATATAGATATAGATTAATATAAATATAATATAAATATCCCTCATATCTCAGCAAAGGCCAACTCTGATAAGGTGAAGCAGAGCTACACTGGAGATGTTGTAGTGCAGATAGTTCAGGCAAGGTCTCCAAAATATCCATTTTACCACAGTTTTGTCATCTGTATCCCATTTGGGGGACCTAAGGTTTTTAAGATAATTGGACCTGCTTGCACAGAATTACCCGCATACGTTTTCTATGCATGTTAGAGACCAGCACACAATGTGTTAAATCATAAAAAACAACAAGTGAGGCAATTGTCCAGTAATCTTTTACTGCTTTAAGCCTCTTATGGCTCAGTTTCTCATTTTCTGGGAAGATCTATTTTAGTATTTCCTGTCTGAGTGAATAAGTAAAAGCAAAAAAGGATAAAGGTTTGTTTCTGCTGCTGAAATGACTCATTGTACATTAGGTTGAACGGCTGCCTGAATGGAATCTGACACTGACATGAACAGCATGAAATGCTGCCTCTCATTTCGCTTCTGTGTCATGTATTGTTGCTGACACTTCCTCGGCATTATCCTTCGGTCTTAGTGGACTTAACATTGGTTAGATACATAATGTAATGGTGCATTTGTGGCAGCAGATACTCCATCTGCAGAGGCACTCTGACTTTGAAGCAGATCTGCATCGACAAGCTGACACATTTCTTCTGGGAGGGCTCAGAGAACCACAAAAGTCTCAGTATAGAACGAAACAAATTTAGATCCAGGCATCGAGGGCGGTTTTTAGACAGGAACGGTGCTGAGAGCAAAAGTACCACCGGGGGCTATGATGTATGCTGGCTCATGAACAGCTGCAGGCCTGCTGATAGACACAGCATGGATAAATGACCCCTTTTTCATTTTATGACACAAATATATTTGAGTGATGAAGGTGCCTCTTCATTCACAAAGCGCATGAGAATCGTTTGGATGCTGCTGTTTTGTCACTTTCCTGTTTTTTTCTCACACATCATCTTAAGGTGGCAAGACAGTGTGAGTCATTCTTTACCGCAGAGAATTTACAAAATCAATTTTCCTCACTGTTCTCCTTTTTTTTTTATTCCTGGCAATGGCGAGGCAAAATAAGTATGATCGATCCCACAGCTTTTGTCCTCAAGGCTTGCTTCTTCATAAGTGTTTTTTTTTCTTTGCTCAGTGTGCAGAGTTATCGCTGTGCTAATGAATTTATGAGCATGTATTGATTATGCTGGTTATTAGTAGCATTTACTGCTCAGATGCATGTTTATGTATAGACATTTCCATGCACCTTATGCATGTGCACACCTGAACAGCTGTGGAGAAGTGTTGTCAGTGACATATTGATGTGTGACAGTGGGACACCGTCTCTGTGATTGTGCCTCCGTGTTGTAAGTGTGCACATTGGGTGATAAATAGCTGACAGGCAGCATGCCCTGCAGCAGGTGATGGGTAGGTGGGGGATGGCAGGCTTATAGCGTCTTTGGCTTTCTCATCGAATCGATCCCACTCCTTCTTGTTTCGCTGCAGCCAAAACTCACAGCTCTGTATTGACTCAAGCTTATTATGCCTCATTTCTACCCGGCTGCACAACAAAGTCAGAATAAAGTGGCCCCTGGCAGGAGGAATCGGCTTAAATGCCGGCTAAAAGAAGAGTTTTCATCACAGTCACTACTTGATCTCAGAAGTACAATGGGTGAAGTTCTTCAAACACATACCCACAAGGAAAAAAAACACGTTTTCACAGCTTTATGTTAAATTAAAGCTTTTGTTGATAGAACGATTTTTGTGTTTTGGGTTATTATCTTGCTTGACCCACTTTCTCTTGAAATTCGGTTCAAAAATGTGTTTCATGACATTCTGATTTATAAGTTACTGTTATTGCTCAGTTCATTTTCCTTTTTACATAACTGTTGTGCCTTTTTGGAAAACAAAAAGTCATTAACGTGAAACTTTTTTTTTATTTTTTTAGGTTATTCATCCACAGCCAAAGAGAAGTGTCTCAGTCCTTCATCACCGTGTCACATATCAAGCTGGTACTGCGGTGTCAGCAGTGACAACATTGCCGTTGGTTAAAGTGACAAGGTTCAAAATGCCAGCTTGATGTGTGCAAGTATACACTGAGGCGGTCGCATTTACTCTCTGTTATTATCTCCCTTGCCAGCTGATCAGCTTCAATCCCCCATGGTGCCTCTGAACTTTTATACATGACACCATCACACAATTAAGGCAAATCAGTCCAGACTTGAAAGGCGTTTGTGAAAAGAAATAATACCATGAGTGTGAAATACTTCAATAATCCCAAAACGGAAATTATAATTATAATATAAAATAAATTGGTCATTAATACTATTAGTCAAGTAATTCTTTCCTAGAGGATGTTGGCAGGAATGACTTCCTGTAACTTTCCGTGGTGCAGGGGAACTGAAGAAGCCGCTTACTGAACACACTGTGTGAAAAACAGTCAAAAAAATGAAAACAATTAAAAAAGGAAGTTGAGTAATGAAAAACAATCTTGGTCCAGATGCAGCAAAGCTGGCCCAAACCATGATACCGCTACCACAGATGGGATAAGGAATTTATGTTTGAATGTGGTATTTTAATTTTTCCAAACACTTCTCATCTAAAGCAAACACTTTTGTTGGCTCATCCATCAGCAGAGCAGGATTTTTGGATTTTCCGTATGAATTTTAAGCAAAGATGAGCAACAGTGTTGTTCATTAGGAGAAACAGCTTTCTCTTTCCAAACTGCACACTGCTGTTCTTTTGTGTTTAGCAATCATTGTAAAATACAATGAGCATACATTCATATGTACGTCCATAAAATATAAAAACACAAAAGTAGTAATGACAGTAGGCAAAAAAGTTCTTACTTCTGTCTACTCCTTTTTTTCAGACCAGAATAATTGAAAGAAAATGTTTTAAAATTTGTTGTTTTTTTATTTTGTTTCGTATTTTGATTTTGTTGTTTTGTTATTAAGTGTAATTTATAATAATAATAATAAT
>CM047997.1:21134884-21152018 GCA_026261665.1 Melanotaenia duboulayi
CTTTATGTAGTCAGTTCAGAGTTAAGAAGAGGTTTTTCATGTCCTTCTTTATGTCCAGAACTGAAGTGAACCATCAAAAGAACTCCAACCTGGTGAGTTTACTGGCCGATACCACCTCTGCTGCCACCTTCAGGTTAGGAGGAGAAACTGCAACACAACACCAAAATGACGCGCAACCCCTACGCTCGATTGCGAGAGCACACTCAGCTACGCCGTAACCGACTAAAAACAGACACAGCATGAGTAAATCTGTTTACTGCTAGCTTGCCAATGGTATTTACCATAGACGGAAGCCTTGAGCTAACCTATTGGTTTTTATACATTTCCATATGTAATCTTACATAATTTCCTTGAGACAATCAATGTATTTCCAGTGATATACTGATGTATTTTCTCTATGTTTGTGTATTTTTTTGTATGTTTGAGTAGTTTTACAGTTTTCCTAAGTGAAAGTTTCAAAACTGTTGCAGCAGGCTAGATCAAGCCACACACGCAAGCGGCAGCAGAATATNGGATGTAGCCTCGGATCTGCTGAGCTGTTGCAGCAGGCTTGATCGAGCCACACACGCAAGCGGCAGCAGAATATAGCATTACATTATTACAACAGATTGTATTTTGTTTTGTTTTGTTGCTGCATCGATGCAGGATCGTCCACGTCTGCATCACGATGCATCGTAGAAACAATTAAATTCAACAACCCTACTGTATATTTCTCCAGAGACACTTACAGCACCATGAGGGTGTCATATCTTTGTGAAAACATATCTCCACAAATACCAAACAAAAACAGTGAAGTTTTGTATCTACTGAGCACTAACCTCCAAGTGGCATTTTCTTTTGTGCAAAAGGCATTTCAGACTTATTACATGCAGTAAAGTTGAATGTACCACATGAGACACAAGCTAATCCCCACTCTAACCCACCGAAGCATGATCCTACTGAGAAGCCAAGGTTATTTAATAAAAGGTCTTGGCTGCTTAGATAGTTATTGTATTTACTGTACAGGCTGGGCTGGATGCTGATAGGTTGAAGTTGACATATTGTTCAGGTGCTAACACGACCATCTGTTGTTTACATTCTGGTGCCATCAACAATCTCTGACAAAGACACAGCTGCCTCTGCATTCACAGAAACACAGAGGCTCACCAAGCGCTGTTGCTGGGCTCCTCTGCATCGCTCAAACTAATTAAAAGGTTTACTGTGACCATTCCACTGCAGAGAACAGGGAGTAAATTTGTGTCAAAGGATGATTTCTCAGCTCAGTCCTAAAGGACAAAGAGCATCAAGTTTAACATGAAAAGAGCTTGAAAATTAACTGCATTTACTGTCAACCCTTTCCGTTGTCACATCTATGCTCAAAAGAGGAACGTCAAAGGAGAAACAGACATTACAAACCCAAAATTCTCAGTTTTAGTGACCCAAAGGGGAAATTTTGAACTTTACAAAGGGTTTAAAAGTAATAATCTTATCGTTGTGTCAGATAAAAGGTTTGATCTTATGAGGTAGTTTTAAGTTATAACATCATCTCAAACGTGGTTAAATGTCACATTTCTTCACTCTAAAACTTGTAATTTCACAGATGGTTTTGTTTTCTATCCCACTGCTTAATTTCCACCCTTTCTGACACCTTTCATGAACAGGATTATGTTATGCAAATTAATTTTATTGACGTTTGTGAGCTAAACTAAGACCAATATATCACAGCAACAAGGAATACATTTCACACTGGCAGGGCTCCAACATAGTTCTGGTTCTCAAAACTAACCTCGAACTGACTGACACATTCAGACCAAAAAAATAAATAAAAAAAAATTAGTTTTCAAATGGACCCAAAAGATAGTGGTTCTTCTTTGCAAACCATGACGTCAGTGGACAAAGGATGGCATCAGCCGAATGCCAGACCAATCAATAAGCTTGAGAAAGTGAGCTTGAATGCTTAATGCTTTGCTTTGCATGTAAGACAACAAACACAACTAATGATAATAGTCAATAATAACATGTCCGTAAAGGAGTAGGATGAAGCATATTATTTAACCCTATCTCCACTACTGAATTAAGTCTCACCAAACATACATATTTACATTGCACTTATTTACAAAAGGTAGAAAATAAACAATAAATAAACAAATACATAAACCATTATGAGTACACCTGATTATTAAAGCCCTTCTTCCTGCCTGTACCTGGTGAAAACCATGTGTTTGTACCACTGTTTAAACCTCCAGAAACAGAAACAAGTCGAGAAAGACTCTCTTAACTGAGTTAAAAGTATTTTAATGAAAGCTCAGATCAGACTTGAGGGAATTATATAACAGCTAAGGGAGGTTTTGACTATCTCCCTTTCTAATCTGGGCCCCAGACAATCCTTTACCAAAACAAAGATGGTGCCCTTTTAAAATTTTATGCAGCACAGAGAAGTCTAAAGTAAAAAAAAAAGGGATTTGTTCAACATGCTTGAAACTTGGAATGAAAAGAACATGCGTAAATTTGCATATCTAATCTGTTATATCTGTCTAGCATAAATTAAATTTTTATTAAATCATAAAAATTGATGAGTGCCCATATGGTTCCAAGTTGTCAATTACAAAGTATTCCCACCATCATGAGGCTCTGAGTTAGTGTCTTTCTTAGTCTGAATGGGACCTTTTAAAGTTAAAAACATCATATTGTATGAAAGATAACTTAAATCTAGGAAACAAGACCATCATCTTGTTGGGAAAATGTTTTACTGCCACATGGATCAAGTGTAAAACTTTACTAAATTGGCTTCAATTTTCAGACGAGAATGATTGATGCAACTGAGCCATCATTAATTCTACTTCCATCTTTGCCAATATCTCAAGTCATGTTATTGTCAGACATGTTTAATAACCCTGAAAACTTGAAAACTATTCAGTTTTCGAAAAGTGGAAAACTCTGCATCTGCATTGGAAGTTTTGTAGGGCTCAGCTATCCAACTTTTATATTAAAGGTAACCGCTGGAGATGAAGATGAAGATTTATAAAAATTCATCTCAAACAGAAACTGTGTGTTGTGTAGTTTATGTGTGACTGAGCAGCTGCTGGCAAATCCCAGATGTATTTCTCCTGACATCTTCTGAAGTCATTTGTGAAAATGTCTGAACCATCAACTCTGAAAAAAGCTTTACATCAAGGGTCACTTGATGCTTAAAGTTGCATGCCACAAGCTGCAGGTCATTTCAGGACATGTAAAAAACATGTGTTAATGATAAGAGGCAGAGATAACACAGGCTATATTACTGATAAAGACACAAAACACACCAAATAAAACCTAATATAACACTTGGTGCATACAACATTTCTTTGTGAAGTACTGGCAAATTCCTGAGAGAGTTAGCAAATCAGTCAGGCAGAAAATGACAGCTGACATGACGGTGGCATGGCTGAACTACAGCAACATCTGCATCCACCAATCACAGCTCAACACCATCCATGATTGAAAGTCTGCACCTATGACCTGGCAACCAAGTTATGAAACAAGGTGTGTCATGAGAGTCCAGAACACAGAAGACAAAGACGCTGTGGAAGTGTTGCATAAGAATTAATGTGTTAAATAGTGGGCGTATGAATGAATGAGTCATACTTGGTTCTCAAAAAGGATCACAGGATTGATCAAACTGAAGAAAATGGCAGCTATTTCTATTTAAATGTGCTATTACCAGGAAAAAAAGAAGTGAGAAAGTCAAAGCAGCTTCCTGCCTGATGGGGTTTTTTTTCCTCCTCTGTACTCTATCCTATCTACAAAGCAGCTTAATATTTACCAAAGTTCCCATGAAGAGGGCAGAGCTCTGCTTGTGCAGCAAACAGCAAAAGCTTATTTACTTCTCAGAGTAATGTGTGCTCCACTCTGGAGTGTGTATTTGTGGCATTATCAAAACAGGTCACTCTCGGGCTTCACCAGTTTTGTCTGTTCATGTCCTTGACACATTTAGAGGCCTGTCATTGTACACGGCGTCCGTGTCAACCTCTCTCTACCTGCACATTTCTCTGAAACCGATGGGTCAACTGCCATTAAAGTCCTCTTCTCAGTCTCTGTAGAGAAGTAAAGCAAAGCAGAGAGCTGAGGATGGAAAAAAGATGCGGCTCAAACATCCCTCAGTTCCTCGCCTCAGACCATTTTGACTAATGAGCCACTACTGCAGAGGGGTTAACTCCCAAAGGGTGTGCAGGCTAACGTCAGTGCCCCTTCTCCTTGCCCTATTTTCTCTCTGTGTACTTGTCTGAGTGTGTTTTAGTTTATGTGTGTGTGTGTGTTTGGCATGAAGTGCTGGGCAGTTTATTTCTTTCCAGGTCACAATTCAAACCTCAAACTGACAGCCAAAAGTAGGTCTTGGATCGGCTCGCCATGTCATTTTAATCCCAGGGAGATGGAAACCAGAAACTGGAAACATCAGCACAAAAAGTCATACTGCTGGCCTCACGCCTCAAGAATCATGACCACAGGAGTGTTAGTTTAATCTCCAGTGAAAGGATAAATCTGCCACTCCTGAGGTGCCTTTGAGCATGACTAACCTTTCACTGAGGCTGATATTGTAACATTCTGGTTCCACTTGGCATTTTCCAATAAATGTGGATGCTACTATCTGGGTCCATTACCCATTAGAGTCCATTTGCTGTTTCTGGAAATGAGCAGTCATGCTAAACAACCTTCAACATGGCCTCGAAGAAGTCAAAAATAAATAAAAGCTTAATTTAGAAACCATAAGCTGTCAGCCAGCCATTAACCTGATTAACTCTTTACTCAAAGACTCAACGTCTCTGAAATCCCTGTGTCCAGCAGTTAAGCTAACGTTAGCTGCTAACCACGCCAAATTCAAACAATGCAACATTTTGCATTGATGCTTTGGGGTCCCTTAAAAGGACTTTAGAAACAGGTCAGCTGAATAACTAAAGTGATAACTAGCTTATAACTTTCCATGCAGACGTTTGGACACATTCTCATTAGATGTAATGTAAAATGTGTGTTTAAACTTTTGACTGGTACTGTAGCCAAATTGATCTTTGCACATAAACATGCATATCATAGCAGATTGTGAGTAAACAAACAGAGGAAATAAACAACACCAATTCCAAAAAAGTTGGGACACTGTGTGAAATGTAAATTAAAAACAGAATGTGATGATTTGAACATCTTATGAACCCATTTTTTTTTTTTTACCAACAACACATAAACAACATATCAGATGTTGAANACCAACAACACATAAATAACATATCAGATTTTGAAAGAAATGTTACTGTTTCATGGGAAATATTAGCTCATTTTTTATTTGATAGCATCAAGAAATTAAAAAGAAAAACATGAGCAACAACAGACTGAAAAGGTAATTCTGCCACAAATCAAACACAACTGGAGGAGGATTTGACAGCTAATTAGGTTAACTGGTAAAGGACTAGTAACATATTTGGGTATAAAAAAAGAGCATTTAAAAAAAACAGAATCTCTTAAATGTAAAAATAGACAAAAGATTCACCAATCTGTGACTTCTGTGACAAAAAAAAAAGTTCCTAATTGTAAAATTCCAGACTTTTTAGATGTGTTGCTGCCATCAAATTCAAAACGAACTAATATTTTTCCTGAAATAGTAAAAAAGCTTCGTTTGAACATGTGAATTATTGTTTATGTGCTTTTGGGAAAAAAATATGGGTTTATCAGATTTGCAAATCGTTGCATTGTACAGGCTCACAGGCCACCGTGTCCTCAGATGAACCTTTTAAACTCTAGGGATGATAAAACTACACTAGCCTGATATGACCTGCCCTTATTTTAAGGTAAAAACTAAGTCAACACTACGCATTAAAATATGTGTGTATCACTGTGGGTGGATCTATGTGCACTCATCCTGAGGGTCACAGTCTGCTCTAGCTAGAGGATATTTTATAAGAGTTTATGTGTGACCGTGTGGAGTGTGCAGGTTAACGTGACCACCTGAATGTCCTGTGGACCTTTTCCAGTCATATGACTATGAAGGACACTCCTAACATGACATGGCCTCCTTGTCATTGTTCTTTCAGTGAAACAAGCAGTTACCTGGATAAGCGGTAGAAGATGGATGGATGGACAGTTTTATAGCCTGCTAGCTTTAACTCAGACGTGGATTTGTTTTATTCCTTCAGGTTGCATTTATTAATTTCTTTAACCCCGGATTATTTAAAAAGCCCTTTTTAAATTGACCATAAGACAAGATTACAGGTTAGAAGACAATTAAAATTCAACAGATTTAAAATAAAGTAGTAAATCAATTTAATCTAAAACGTGTTTGAATTGACAAAAAAAAGAACCCAAATGATTATTTATATTTCAGAAATGTTTCTTTCATCAAGCACCTGACATATTTATGTGCCAGCTGAGCCCTTAGTTTTATTTAAATGTCTGCACAATGTGTCTGAAAATTAATGGATAATTTTATAAAGCCAATTATATTTGATCTAAGGTGTTCAAGATGGGGAGCAAAGCCCATTTTCACTTGATATTTGCATGAAAAGAACACGGTTTTAATGCACATCATTCGGCACGCTGATTACTCACCTACACCCACCCCCACTACTTCCCAGATTCCACTTTAAAAACTCTTTGAAGTTATTGCCTTGAGTGGAAATAACAGTGAAATGTTTACACTTGAGTCACTTCTCTCTGCAAAGGATCTAAGCCAGAATTCCTTCTCATGGGAGCTTAAATTACTGCTGCTTCCTTAGCTTTTATTCGTGTGTGGAACTTTTCTAATCTGATTTCCTGTGTGTGCATCCTGAAGTTCAACACCAGAACATACATCACCACACACAGATACAAATCTCTCAGCTTTGACTTCATGTAGAGTGCAGAGGATTCATGGATGAAGATTACCTCTTAATTCCCTCCCCGCATACCGTAAGACTGACATTTATCCATGATGCATTTTCACACCATAAGCAGGGCTCAAACTCACAGACATACAAACACATTCACTTGCACACCAGGGTCTTATAACACCTCCAATTAAAATGAGGCTGTGTCCAAATTGCTGTCAGAGCCAAATCCCAACTCTTGGCTAGTTGCCCTTTTCTTCAAGTAAAGCCAAGAGCCTAAACTTCCTCCCTGGAGTGGATATTTCTGCTGAAGTGGGGATAAATAATGGCAAAAAAAAAAAGCCCTTACAAGGCTGAACATTATTAAAACGCAATGATCTCTTTGGAAAAGTTTTTCCCTCCACAGAAAGAACAGAAGAGGTGAAAGAAATTACTCAAGTGCTTTTATAACTGTAAGAGTCTGATCTAACCTCATCACCAGGAATTTTGAAATACTCAGACCCAAAGAGCCCTGAACACAACTAATATTGGAGCCTATTCATTTCTCTGCTGCAGCCACAAGCAGATCGATGCTGCGACAGCCTACATTAATCAGCCAGCAGCAGCTCTGCCCACACATTGTGCCTTTAGGTACAGTTCCTGACCATCAAACTAGACCACAAAGTGAGCTTTTCAGACTGACAGCTACTGAACTCATGGCCCTTGCCAATGCGTCACTCCACAGCAACAACCGTGGCCATTTCTCAGAGCTATCAGCCTCTGCATCAGACAAACGGAGTCAAGATAACTGCACTGCAACCCTTTTCCAGATGAGTTTTCTCCCTTAAAAAGGCATGGAACTTTTGTGTGCTGTTAAAAGGGCTTCAAAAGGCACCAGAATAGTTTCCCCATTAAACCCCGTCGTATCTGATTTAGATTAACTTAGCAGCATACAGTAAATCAAAGCAATTAAAGCAGGGATTGTTTGTGGGCTATGAAAGATTTCAATCACTTTCAGCTGCCAAACAAGTAACCCGAGTCATTTGTCCCTGCCGGACCGCTGCCATAAGACTTCATCTGAAACATGTGTCGCAATGTGCCCGTGACTGAAACAAATGCCATGTGATGTGATCTAAATGTGGACCAGGAATAATCAGCACCTTTTCTTCTGGCATCAACGTTGACTGACCTGCATGACTCTGCCTCTAAATTAGTTGTCCACTACTGCCACCATGTGGTAGTTTTAAAAAAGAATCTAAATTAGGACAAACACTTCCGGATAATTTTATTTTGTTCATTTGTGTTGGTAAGTGTGTTTTAGCAGGAATGATTTGAGCTGATTTAAGCAGAATTACTCCAGAATCTTTTGATTTTCATCTCTTATTAAAGATAGAAAAAAGGAAATTAAAGGAATTATATAAGACACACACATATATACATAAATAAAATAAAATATAGAATATAGAAAGCTTAAACAATGTGAAATAATCTATTTTAAAAATTGAATACATCCATAGCAAGTGGAGATACTGATATTTTAAATCTGTTAATAGATATTTTTGGATATTAGAAAATACAAAATTCTGCTAATAACCAGAATAAAATCCTTATTTACATGTTTTATAGAAATAAAATGCTACACACTGACTAAATTTAAGAAAAAGAAGTTTACAAACTCATTATCTCATTGTTTGCAGGACTTACTAGATCTTAGTGTCAGAATTACAGAGGGTTGTAAAAATCCACATATGAAAACATTCATTTTCAATTTCAGTACTCAGGGTGACAATAACTTAATATGACTTAAGATAATGAGCATTAACGGAAAACAGAAGTCTGAGCTTCTCTGCCGCCGCCGTCAGCCAACAACGGAAAACCGGAAGAGAATGGATGGATGGAAATTGTTCTTTCAACAGATTTACCCCTAAACATGGTGTGTGTGTGTGTTCTTTGACAACATGCGGTGTCACATGTTTGTTACAGCACCAACTTGTCTGTCATGGTGCCGCCTGCAGAGGATTCTTCTGGTAAAGCAGTTTTAATTCATATGATTCCAGAGATGGAAGATGTTGTAACTTCAGACCTGAAACTGTAAAAATTGCAAATAATTTTTCACAATTAATGATTGTAAAGGGTAAACTGAATGTTTTTAAATGTCTGCAACATGCAGCCTTCACACCGAATAAACGTTAAAGGGGGAATAAAGGTGAAAGGTGGCAAATATCTAATTAGTGATCAACCAACTAATAGATGGCATTTTATAATTAAAAATACTTTCACCTTTCAATGATAATTTTTTAAATAATTACATTAATCTGAAATTAAAATTAGGCTATATCCACATAGAAAACAGATTATCTCACTATTCATGTAGCTGCATTACCTAAGGTATCTGTAACAGTCTGCTGTAACAGTGAACTTCCCCCACTTGTGAGATCAATAAAAGTTATCTTATCTTTAATCAGAGCACACCATTTTTTTAAGTTGTGTAAGATCTGGGGGTTGTACTTTAAACCTGGTTCAACAAATCAAGGTCATTTTTAGATCTGCTTCATTGCTACACTGGCTTCCTGTTTGTCAGAGAATAACCTTTAAGGTTCTGCTGCTGGTCTAGAAAGCT
The DNA here is from genome assembly GCA_026261665.1 of Melanotaenia duboulayi. Lineage (NCBI taxonomy): Eukaryota > Metazoa > Chordata > Actinopteri > Atheriniformes > Melanotaeniidae > Melanotaenia > Melanotaenia duboulayi. The sequence continues at coordinate 21,144,290 of CM047997.1, forward strand.
CTGAATGGTTTGGGACCAACATAAATCAGTCACCTCTTGACCCTTTATGAACCTACCAGAAGCCTCAGGTCATCTGGTTCCAGTTTCTTATCAGTTCCCAGAGTCAGAACCAGACATGGAGATGCTGCATTCAGCTTCTATGCTCCACATGTCTAGAACAAACTCCTAGAAAGCCTCAGATCAGCTGATCAAATAACTCAATGTGTAGGTTTATCTGAATTGTGGGCAACTGGAACCTGAAAACCAGATCATAAAATGTGAACAGAAATAATTTTCACACAAAAATTAAAATGATTTTCCACCAACTCAGAATAGCTGTTAAAAACAGTGAATGGGACTAATGTAATGTCACTGTCATTCAAGCTATATTTGGTTTTAATTGCACAGTATTAATCTAAGGCTTTAAAACATGGACATATGCCACATTACATTTAGCAAGCTTGATAAAGTATAGAAAAGTAAAATAATTGTTAGAATAATGAGCTTAGTGTGTATTACATTGGTGTAAAGTAAAAATTAGAGAAATCAGGCTCCATTTAAGACCATTCTGCTTACATTTCTAATGAAGATGCTTCTGGTAATAAGTGTCTCAAACCCTGAGGTAGTTGGACACTAAACGCATTCATTTCGCTTTTAAATCTTACTGCTACGGACAGTACCTTCACATGTATTAACCCCTTATACCAGAACCTTACTTGTTCAACTTTGGCAGCTGATGCAGGAAACCTGGCCTCGGTGATAAAACCTGTTTAACGAACCAGCGACATGATACTGAAAAGCTAGAGCTGAACCTTAGCTTTGTAGTACAGACCCCTTCTCATTTTTTTAAAGCAAATTATGTTTACATGTTGGACTAACAACTTAGTCTGGAGCTAAATTATAAAAAACAAACATACATAAAAAAGCCACAATACACATTTTTCCGATACAAGTTAAAATTATTTATTGAACAGAATACAAATGGACAAAATAAATCACTTAAAAACCATATGGTAACTGGATTAAACTGCAACAACTCTCGATTTATGCAGTTACAGATTATAGACTTCCCAAAAGTCACACTGAGCAATTGGCTGTAAATGTCACCTTGTGTCAGTCATGAAGACAGACCCGTGTGTCCTGCTCCTCTCCCAGCCGAGGCATGTCTCCAGACAGGGAGGACCTGGAAAACGCTCAGACAACAGTGACTGCGGAAATCACTCTTTTTCAGCACCAACATTGTATCAATAACAATGCAGTGCAACAGAATACCTGCCCGGGTTTACCTGGATTTCACAATCCGTGGGCCATACCAGCGCTGTTAGGGCGAGTGTCGGCGATTCCTCCAAGACGCGCGACTCATGGCTCAGGAGCGCCCCCTACCGGGCGGGCAGCGTCCAGAGCGCCGCTGTGGGACAAATAAAGCCCAAACCATGAATCGTGCAACTTCCATAGTACATGGAATATAAAGAACACATACCACACATTTTATACAATGACACACAATACTACTATCCACACCTTTTTTTACATGTCCTTATTAAAAGGCAGTAATGGAGAAGAGCCAAAATCAGTTAGGCAGGGCCACGCGAACCAGTTCATTCCGGTTTCCAGGTCTGACCAAACGTTTCCTCAAAGTCCCTCTGCTGAAAAGCAAGACAGCCATCATAGTCACAGTCTAGCTCCTCGCACACGTTACTGGGTGAAGCAGGCCCAGAATAAATGTGTGCGGGTGTTTCACGTGAAACTAACTGGATCAAGTCCGTCGTCATGTCTTCGTACACTTTACTCATCAGATACTGCGTTGTGTTTCCAGGCGCCATTGCTCCAGCTGGGAAATAGTGCTCGTTTTCCTTGAAGACGAAATCCATTTTTTCCTCGTTTGTTCTGGTGTCTACAAAGAGTTGTGCAAGTTTAGCCAGCTGTGCCCGTTTCTGTTGCCGGCGGAGGTTTTTCCGCTGGGCCTTCGCGGCCCTGTAGCTACAGGCTTTGAGGGCCTTGTCCTCTTCGGTGGAAATATGGAACAGCTTCCATTTCGGAGTAGACGCAAACTTCATGGTTTGTCGCAGATATACGGTTTTTACACGCTTCGATGTGGTATCCATTGTGTCTTTACACATTTCCAAGAAAAAAGTTTCGGCAGAGGAAAAATGCCGCGTGACTTGGCGGAGTCTTCACTTAGTCGAAAGGCTGGTTAACGTCCTCTGGATTTTAAAAGAAAATGAAACGCCCTGAATAGTCCGTCTATAATTACTCCTTATAAAAATAAAAAGTTTTGTCTGCTAAAAAAATAAATAAAAAAAAACTATAGCTAAAGACGAGGAGTTCAGATCACACGTTGTACTCCGACTACACTTCCTGCTTGATGTGGCATGAAACGTCCGAGTCACGTTATATTTACAGACAAAAAAACACCCACAATCCTTTGCTTTTGTCGACCTGAATGATGGTGCTGCCCCCTACAGGTGTGGAGTGACGCCAGCAAACATTACATACAGCTTTACATACGCCTCACTTCATTTGATTTAATTGGGAACACAAACACTACATAACTTGCAAATAGCGTTTTAAAAGAACATTTCTTGTGTTAGCAAATATGTAAAATGCCATACAACACAGATGATGATGTCTGCTTGAACAGTTTTACTAGCTTGGTTCCAAAGTAATACAATTTTGGTAGGTCAAATTTTCAACACAGAAGGTAATTTAATTACTTATGATGAATTTTTAAAACTGTATAACATCCCAATTACTTCTGAATATGCAAAGGTTTCTCAGTCCGTTTCCCCTGCTGTGTGTACTATTCAACCCAGGCTTGGTTATCATAGTTCCCCTGTACTTTCTCCACTAAAATTTACTGTAAGCAATACATATTTAAACTGTCATACCAGTGGAAAAAATAAAGAGATTAGTACCCTCCTCCAAAAGGATATTGTATCTTATTTTTGTGCCATTTCACACAGGAATCGATGTGTGGATGATGACGTAGAAGAAGCTCTGGCTTTTCTACCTCATCTTTAACAAAGTAAAAGAAGTGGCTTTCAAATTTTTACATAGATTTACCCCTGTAAGATGTATCTAAAAATATTTAAATCAGATATTGTTGTGTTTGCTGTATCCTTAAAGCAGACAGGACTCCGTGTTGATTTTAGCAACTTTATTTGCCCTGCACTGCATATATTTTTTATATGGTGGATTTTCTTGAAAGGACATGCAACGTGATCATGATACACGTGAACCAACACACACACACATCACATACACATACTGAGCACAGGCTGATGACGCACAATTGTTACAACAGAAAACGCCTAAATCAGAAGATGAAAGAAACAAAATGAAAGTAGCTCAAACATTTTTTCTGGGGAGTATCTGAATTAAAATGTATTATGACTTAATAATTCCAGGCAGCAGCACAGAAAAAGAAAATGTCCTACATTTCCAAATCTTTTCTGTGAACATCATAAACAACATAGATCAGCACAGTGCATTTAAGGTAGCAAGTAAGTTAACTCATACTAAATATAACAAATATGACTAAATTGTGTTGTGTTCTCCCATCTCAGCTTTTGTACATATTCCTTTAATATCTGTTGTTATAAAAAGGACACATGGAGGGTGATGATCTGGTGGAGGGGTCATGGCTGACTCCTGAGGCTCCCCTCACAGAGACACACAGAGCAGCTCTTGAGGAGTCAAAAGGTTTTCTGACCCAGTTGGTCATATGTGTAGATTCTTTTAGGCTGCCGGGCCCTTGCTGGTCTCTCTCTTAATCTTCTAACATCTTCTTGCAAGTCGTCAGATCCAGCAGTAACTGATTCAACTCCTCCGCCACAGAGTCCTCATTCCTCTTGTTTCTCCTCAAAATTCTCCTCTTGCATGTGCATCTCCTCAAGCCTTTCTCTGAGTGCCTCATTTATTTTGTAAGGTGGAAATCCTGCATCTGCACTGAGAATGATGTAGTGTTTTCTGCTTTACTTTGTCACTGTTGGGTTTCGCTATAATTTTGGATAGCAGATAGGCAATTTATGCCTCTTGTAAGTGTTCTTGCTATTTGTGTATTTTTTATTTAGTTTTATTTCACATGCAAATAAAGTTAGTTAAAAAAACAAAAAAACAAAACAAAACAAAACAAAACAAAACAAAACAACAACAAAAAAAAAAAACCTAAAACAATACAAACAGTATCATTAGTTCACCACTGGAAAAGGTCATGAAAGACACCATTATTTTTTTTTTAGGTTTTGGAAATAAGCCAGAAACTTTGTGAAATAATGTTTTACAACAAGAGAAACCCAAAACAGAGCTTTAATAAATGTAATGGATTGTAAGTATGTACATTATTTATTCCTGCTGGGGCCTCTTGGCCAGGTCATGTTTGTAAATGAGAACTGGTTCTCAAACATTTTTTTTACCTGGTTAAATAAAGGTTAAATAAATAAAATAAAACATGTGGGGTGGGGGTGACTGGAATCCCTGCAATATAGGAACATCAGACAGAGACAAACAAGCACTCACACTCTCAGTCACTCCTGGTGAGAATTTAGAGTCACCAGTTAATCTAGAAAGCATGTTTTTGGACTGTGGGAGGAAGCCAGAGTACACACAGTGAACACATGCATGCATACGGAAGAGGAGGATGTAAACTCCACATGGCCCCAGCTGAGGCTTGATAAAGAACATTCTTACTATGAGGTGGTGTGGCTTTCTAGTTTGATAATAAAAAAAACATTTTCATTGAATCAATAGCTTTAAAGGAAACTGGACTCCATTTATCTTAAACACCAGTTTTCAGTCAGCCCTATCTACATGATTCATATTTCTTAAAACAGAGTAATTTAGTAATATATTGTGTGAAAAGTTAATAAGTTAAGAAATTCAATCAAAATAGTCCCACCAGGATTCAAACCACTGCATACAAATTCAACTAATTTAAGAGCTCAATTTCACCAGCCCCTAGGTCACAGTTGGCTGTAGCAAACACATCATGAAGGGTTATTACAGAAATATAAAAGTAATTCTTCAAAAGAAGAAATCACAGTTGAGAGAACTAACATATTGGTGTACCACTAGATGGCAGCCTGCCACTTAAAATATATCTTGCCACACAATCTTTAAGTTAAAAAATACATATATAATTCAGTCCCACCAGAGGGCAGCATAGCATTGACAGAGCCAATATTGTGTTTCAAGTACAACTTCTATCTTGTGGACATCTGTTTTCATCTGGTTTCTTATGAGCCCAAGTTTTTTTTTAAACAGTCTTCAGTCAGCTGGTGTGTATGTGTGTGTCTTTGTGTTTTAATTTTGAAAATAAATACATAAATACAATGATCTACCTTTGGAAATGTTTGAGTTCGTGATAAGATGAGGCAGACAGCATGTAGCCTGTGATCATAAACAGATACAATATAAGAGAGAAGTAAAACAAAGATTAAAAAAAATGTATTTGTTCCACATTTGATGCTTCAGAAGTTAGCATCAGTGCAGGTCTGCTTACTAAAGAAGCATTTATACTCCTTGGACTTTTTATTATCAACAAGCCTGACATTTATAGCCAGCAACTGGCGACTGTTTACAGTGTCTGGTATGAAACAACATTTTCATAGCTGAAGGATAAACATTTATGCTGAGGAGTAAAGGTAGCAGGACGGACCCAATATAAATGATGTAGCGTACTGACCACAAGTTTTCACCCACATACACACAGATTTTCAGAAGAATTTTCAGACAATTTCATAGTCTTTGCCCATATTTGTTGTTCATACAAACGCATCATTGCAGGAGATTGTTACAAACTTGAGTGGAGACATGTTTTACTGACTGGCAATGTGAGGTAAGATGTGCTGAGGAGGGGGTGTCTAGAGTCCACAAGAGTGTTCAACATGTAAAAAATAGGAGGTAAGGGTCCTTATCACAATAATATGAACACTGTTTGTATATGTGTTTATCCACAACAGTGAGGAGTGTTCAGAAAACATACATGTCAGTAGAAAAGAAAAACTCCCCTGAGAAGCTGCAGTAAATGCTCTGGAGTATTTGCTGACACATTTATGCACTATTATGTCTCATCAGCTGATTATTTAGAGATTTTAACAGGGAGTTGANGTCTCACCAGCTTATTATTTAGAGATTTTAACAGGGAGTTGAGTGGAAAAACTCTGCATTTGCTTTCAAACATGCCACATCTCTGGAACATGTCTAGAACAGGACTCTAGAACATTTGCAAAAGCTAGTAAATACACTTTATAAGTGTGGGCATTAGGACAGATTTTGCAAAGAATGTTCCACCTGATGCACACTGAAATGTGAAAGGTAGTGAGGCTAGTTACATTTATAATTTAAAATCATTTAATTTCTGACATAAAGTGCTGTTATTAGAGAGTGTTTTTCTGCAGTGCTTACCAGATGGATGCAGAGACAAGAGATGGTGGTGTGAAGGGATTCATACTTCAGGATGTTTTTGGCTCTGCGGATATAGTCTGTGCAAAATATTTCCTCCTGAGTGGGCGGTGGCCTTGTGACATATTTTGACAGCTTTCTGGATGCTCTTCCTGTCTGCATTAGAGCAGTTTACATACCAAGCTGTTGAGCAGGATGCTCTCAAAAGGCCTTTAAGTGATCCTAAAAAGTATAGCTGCCTTTTTAACCACAGCAAGTATTGGCTGTCTCCCCAAAATCAACACAATCATCTTAATTAGCACAATAACAAGAACATTTAAATTTTATACATTGGTTTTTCTTAGTGTGGCAGATCCACTCTAGACCTGAGTCTAACAGTGGATTAACAGTCAGTTGACATGATCAACTAGGGACATGCACAATATTGAATTAAGACCATACCATTCATATATTGACATGTAATCCATGTAATTTACCTCATTTCCAACAATCAGAGGAGTCCATACACTGTCTCTTTAAGTCTTTAATAAGTAATTTGGTTTTTTAAATGTTGAATATAAGGCTGTTGCCATTGCACCAACCTGCTGATTTGAAGATAATATTTCTAACTGTTATGACTCAGTCCCTTTACAGTTGCGTGCATTTGCAAATTTTCTTTTTTGCATTCAAAACCAACATATACTGATTAGCATCTTGGGAGATCTGATTAGAAAGAAATCTGATTCACATCTGAGACTGCAAAGCATCTCAAGTGAAAACCTCTGCTCATAACTCTGCATGTACATAATTAAGACTGCTCAGCTCTACGTCTAAACATCATTTATTTGTATACAATAACAAAATTAAATATGCAGGTTAAATAAAATTAGAAGCACCTACATCAAGCCATTGTAATGTATTAGTTTTGCCCTCAAATAATTCTGGATCCAGAAGGTGATCCCCAAATCTAATCACTTGTTCTTTATTCCATTTCTGAGATTTCCTGAAAATTTTAATCAAAATCCACTGAAAACGTTTTGAGTTATGTTGCTAACAGACAGACGGACAAACCAACACTGCAGAGCTCATTATCTCATTGTTTTGTTTTAGGATGGGTGTTCATTCCCATCCTTCCCTACACTCAAATCCCTATGGCCTTGCATGCACATGCTTATCAACACCTTTGATTATCATCAATTCTCACAAAAGCACATACAAAAAACTGATAATAGATTTTAGAAAAGTTGTACAAAATCACCTAATTTTAAAATAAAAACATACAGATTACAGATGTATGTGTAATAAAAAGAAAATGATCTGAGTTCTTTTAAAATATAATTCTTTTAATATATATATATATATATATATA
>CM047997.1:21158689-21169678 GCA_026261665.1 Melanotaenia duboulayi
TTCCACCCACTTGTCATTATTCTCCAAACTCTGCCTGGAGGCCTTCCAGCTCCAACATGAGGCACAGAATTGTGTGGGAGGGAGTAAAGCGTTCGCTCTCAGTAACTGTGATTGCATTTTCAACATCAGTAATTCAGAGAGGGATGAAACAGCTTGGCGGGTGGAGCAGAGAGGAAAAGAAAAGTGTTGAGGCAATAATCGATCAGGCAAACAGCACCCAGGCTGGTTATTTATATTACTGCTTGTGGACAGCTGAGCATGCGCAAAAGTATACTTACAAAGAGGGTCAGTCTAAAGAGAATGAAGAGGTTTTACTCCCTCAGTGTGTTTGCTAAGCAACAGGGAAGCTGGCTTCAGAAGCACCACTTCTTACTTGTCCAAAAGAATACAGAGCCTTTAGCCACACAAAGTTTTAATCTTAAATTGAAGGGTTAGGTCTTTTTGGGTTTCTGTTTTTTCCAGTTTTATATACCTTTACATTTACAGACATCCCTTTGATTCTGTAATGGATGCATATGAAAACATAACATGAAGAGCAAAGGAACACATTAGCTGAAATAGGATCTAAATATCTGTCAATTATAAACTAAAGACAATATGATGATGATGATGACGATTAATCCAAATACTATTATCTTTTTGTACTCAGGCATTATGGGCACATAAACAGGAAGTCTTTAGAAATATATCTGTTTCTGCATCTTTACTGTGAGGCCTGTAATCTCTGCCATGGCTCCCAAAGTAAATATCATTAGTTTGAAGTTAATGGGTTCACAGACTAGACATCATTATACATCACAGTGGTTGTAGCACAGATAAATCAAGTATAATTGATCTTCATCTTNATCATTAGACATCACAGTGGTTGTAGCACAAATAAATCAAGTATAATTGATCTTCATCTTCTGACAAAAAAGCTGCTCCTTCTTTGTCCCACACCCTCTGACCAAGTCTGTGAACCTAACTGCTCCTTGACAATATGTGGAAGTGACCAGTTATTGTCCACTAACATTTTGTCTTTTGTATATATCTATGCATTAAATAAATATATAATTCATTTTAAATGAGAAAAACATGAACAAAAAGTAAGGAAATTTGCTTTAGGTGGAGTATTTCCATGTCGCAACAATGCTTTTTGGCAATAAATTGTATATTTTTTGGAAAGACAATTTATTTCCCTTTTAAATGGTTCCACTTTTGGAAGGAAAATGCATTTGTGGGGTGAGCAGATGAGTTGACTATGTGGGTTGTACACATAAAAAACTTGTCAAATCTTTGCCAAACAGCAAGTGAAATAATATACATTAATAATTAATAAATTCTATTTATAAGTATTCAGAGAAACTACTGAAATATGTATTTTTTAATTTGACTGCAGATTTGATATGTTTAAAAATGCTTGAGTGCTGTATTTTGTTGAATATGTGCTTGATCCCACGGATGCAGCTCAGTTTGATGGGTGTAAATCAGCTGTTCTTTGAAGATAACAATCTTTGTCTTTGTGTCATTCACTGGAAAACCAGAGAAGATAGTCTGGCTGTAAGATGGACCTCATGTGACTAAACCAAGAATATTGTGGTTACTTGCTGGTTACACAGGGCATACTTTCCCCAGCTGACCCATCAACTCGCTCTTGTGACCCATTTATAATTCATCCATACGCTGACACTGGGATACTTGAGAAGAGGAAAAAAAAAAAAAAGAATATGGTGTTTATATTCCATGTTTCACATGAGAAGAAAATGATGTGGTTTCTACAAACACATGCCAAGTATGGAGAATGTAATTCCATCTGAAATAAAGAACTACCTAAATTATAGTTTAGCTTTGAATAATTTGGTGTTATTTGTTGGAGAAACTAAAACCACAAAATGACTTCTTTGAATTGCTTTGTTCTGGGTCTTGATTTGAAATGAATGTTATCCACTTTACGTCACATTAAAAAGTCCAAAAATCCATCTACAAACAAATGATTCTTCGATCACTTTACAAAGACGCCTTTTTGGATCTTTTCCATGTTTCTCCCTAAAACGTTTTCTGGTTCTTTTCCAAGTAAGAGAGGAAAAATTAGATCTTGCTTGCTGTGAAGAGACTCATGAGCGAGCACTAACATTAAAATAACATATGTTGGAGCCAAGAAACGTGCATAGCAGTTAAATGTAACATGGCTACTTTGCTCTGGTCTGAAAGAGCTTTATTTTATCCAGCAAACCATTATTTAAAGCTCAACCTCAATTTTCTTTGCCTTGACAAATCTCTGTAGCATTGGAGCATAACTGTTTCTCCTCAAGGGAATGTTTTTATACTGGTGAGTTTCACCAAAATATGTGTGATTTTCCTCCATAAATATCTGGGAATAGAATACTGTACATGTTTTTGCTTTTTACGACCCTTCTTAGTTTATTTTTCNATCTATGTTTTTGTTTTTTACGACCCTTCTTAGTTTATTTTTCCCCCTCTTTGTGACTTAGAGAACTGCACATTGATTAACCATTAGATTAGATAAGATTAACCAGATTCAGATGAATGGTTGGATTTATATCAGCGAGTGCGTTTTGTCAACCACCTCCCGGTTACCAAAGCTTTTAACGTCATTCATATAGGTCAGCATGCCCCGGAGAAAACTATTTTGGACTGCTCTTGAATTTGCACATCTCATTCCCCTGTCTGGAGTCAGCGCCCAACTGGCAGTCGGCCAGTTACCTTATTCAGAATCTGATTTGGCTCAGAAAGAACAAGACAACTCGATTTGGTCTTGAAGCAGTTTCCTTGTTGTGGATTTTTGTTCTCTGACTCCTTGCTCTGCATTTGTCCCTGACTGACTCCAACCAGTTAACCTGCTGTCTCTCACTTGCTAAGAACAGTGTAATACATCTTCACCTTTAGAACTGAAGAGGGAGGCAGAAACCTTCTTTTAAAATAGATTTGGTCAGACAGATAAAGTTAGTAAGTGAAAGATAAAAAAGTTTTGGAAATGTGAGCTTAGGCTAGGAATGCACATGTGGTGGCTTCTTCCCACAGTCCAAAAACATCCTAAGTTAAGTGATGTTTTTAAATTCCCCCTAAGGATGAGTGGGAGTGTGAGTGGTTGTTTGTCTCTCTGATGGACTGTCCAGGGCAAATCCTGCCTCTCGAATAGGCGATGGGATAGGCTCCAGCCCCGACCCGCATTGAAATAAGCGGGTATAGAAAATGGACAGATGAAAATGAGAAGGGAAAGTCAAACTACTACTTAGCAAAACATTTTTGGTTTGTGTTTTGTTTGCTGACTTTCTTTTGTATGAGCAGACCCAAATTCTCACTTCAGCATTGTCTTTTTTTTTTACACTCCATCTGTAGGATCAGGCTATAGAATCACAGTAGACTCAAGACCAGGACTGTCTCTGAAGGGGACTGTCCAATTTCCCACAGAAGAACTTTTGGACAAAATAAACTATCTATGAAGGGTGGTATGTTATGGAAGCTCTAACAGTCATAAGAGAGTGTCCCATATTTCTAGCTTTTAAAATTAAACTCAACAGTTTTGTGGTCATTTTTTTAATATATATAATATTTTAAAATCGTAATGTCAGATTTTTTACATTATTCTTTTACTGTATTAACATTTCATTGTCTTATTGTATTGTGTAGCTTCCTTGTACCTGCCTATGTACCATGTATGCAAATTAGCTTGGTAGCTATAACCTGGCATGTTTACATGTGTTGTTTATATATGTTCCTTAACATACACTGTCCCTATCAAACCAATAAGATGAATTAAAATAAATTCAGTAAACAAGAAAGTAATATTTAAAAGTTGACAGAGACGCAAATGTTTGACTTTTGAGCTGGAGGGTGTGGTTAAGTTTTACTCAGTCATCCTAAACACCAAAGCACATTTATTCCAATTAAACAAATACTTTCCTACTTTTTTAAATTTAAACCCCCAACCCACTTGGTTAGCTTAAAATAAATGTCTTGTTTGTTTTTTTTAAGAACTCTTTCCAGCATTTTAGAAGTCTGACAATTCGCAACAGAGACAAATATGAAGCAGTGTTGAAATAAAGTGAAAAGCATGTAACTTTAACAGTCATGTTGGGTGTAACATAACACTACAAAATAGTGGTGGGTGGGTCAGTCCAAATATTTATAATAGCAATACCAACACTGGTATTGCTATTGATTGATACCAATGTAGAGAGATTGATACCGGTTTAAGAGAAAAAATCCAAGAAATGTTTTTTATTAAGTACAAAGAAAGCCAACATATGTGAATTTATCTTTTTACTGTTGTGTGTATGTATATAGGGGTATAAAGCTATGTATGTATGAATATGTATTTCTGTGTACGGATATGTTTATGTGTATGTATATGTGTAGAAAATGTAAAGTATAAAGGAGTACAAGTATATGCTAATATGTACAGGCATAGGTAGGGCGGAGGATATGCACAAAAATGTGCAAAATCTCTATGTGAAAGGACTTATATTTTCTCTTTTTTTGCACTTATTTTGATTTCTTGAAGACTAATGTGATTTGACACAGTGTCTAAATAGAGTATGATTGGTAAGGGGGGCAGGAATATATTAGGGTTGTCATTTTGGGTTATCATATTTCTTATTTAAATATGACATCGCCGTTATAATATGACAGCAAACACATGGCGTGTGTCAAGGCTAATGAAATTGGCATCACAACTGTTAATGTTATCAATACAAGTAGCTCACTACTGAGACAGAAACTGAATCAGCCACAATGTGCTTCCTTTTAAGATGTTTGTGCATAGCTGCCATACCGCCATGGAAGACATGTTCTGCCTTGCAGATTTTGCACATGTTTTTCTTGAATTTTTCATAAAATGTTCCCAAACTCTCAAGCTCCATTACCAGCTCACAACAATACTGTTTCTTTGGACATAACTTTTTCAGTGACATCACTGCTTACCCCAGTTGCCCCTACTTTGCATTTGTGTCACGGACAGAAAAGGTAGACAATGCAGTGGGAGGTACAGCAACGGTTTTAAAAGAAACCATTACGTCAGTTATTAAATTAGTCGACATAATCATGACAAATCGACTACTCTTGGAAGCCCTAGAATATATCTGTTTACTTCCTCCTGCTCCTTTTTGAGCTTGATAAACAGTATTTTCTTTCTTAAATTTAATTTATTTGATGTACTTAGTTGTATTATTTAATTTTCTTCTATTTTTTTTTCAAAAATATATATGTCTTCTCTAATGGAACATACTTTTGTTTTGTCTGCTTGAAATAAAGCACATCAATCAATCAAACAAATACTTCAGTTTTGGTCCAGCATGCAGTACGAACTGCTGCCCTGCTGCAGGCCTGGCTGTCTGTGTAAGTGCTGCTGATTTTAGGCACTGCTCCTGTCACAGGGTGGGGCTAGCCCACTTTGCTAGTCTTCCCCTCTTTATGTTTTAATGTTGCACCATCATGTGACTCAGAAGCGCCATTGACCAGAGAGGAAGAGGAGCACTGGGCGGCTATATTTTCAGGCTAAAAATTAAACAATGGCAAGCTGTATAAATTGCATACTTTGATTTAGTAATTTACCTTAATTATTAAAAAGCATTAGTATCAGCATCTATATTGGTTTTGGCAATACTGGCCCTGCATTAAATTGATGCCAAATCTTGCAGCAAAATCCTGCACATTAAAAATTTGGTTTCATGAATGAAGATTTACAAAGACATATTTCCTGTGTACACAAATCTTTTTTTGGGGGAGCATTCCTGGTTTGAATTATTTGCCCACAGTTGCAATTTGCTAAAGAAGCAAATTTCAAAAGTGGCTCAAGTTGTAGTAAATCTCATCTCAATTTAGTTAATTTAGACTGAGCACATGGGCCATCTCAAAATTACCCTGCATCCTTTGGAAAGCATCCCAGAGGCTTTCTGCTTTCCCCCTCATGTCGGCTTGGCAATGTGATACATTATAGATTAAATGTAGGGAAAATGGCATTCCACCAGGGATAAATCAAGAACAAAGAGCAAGTGATGACTGCTTTTCCTCTCTCTCTCTCTCTCTCTCTCTCTGTTACACAGGACTCCTTAGAGACAAGGGCAGGTTAACATACTTTATTAACTGGACAGGATATAACGGAATAGGTCTTACGGTGACTGGACAGGGAACCATGGAGTAGGGGTGAGTCCGCTTTGTGTAGGTCAAGGTCCGACAGGGAATGACTGTGGGGCTGGGGTTTATAAAGGACTGGGGAACAAAGGAATACAGGTGTGGCAGGTTGACTGATTAGTGATGAGCGGATCAGGAACAGGTGTGGAGGATGATGGAGGTGAGGAGCAGAAGACCAGGGAGTGCTGTGGAATCAGGGTGGTGGAAGGACAGATTGTAACACTCTCTCTCTCTTTCTCTTTCTCCATTTGTTTCTGTTAACAGAAACATGCATTCACTACAAACATCCTTTAGTTTGTCATGTGGATGACCCAACAGTAAAAAAACACTCTATGTCACATACTTAAATTAATTATGCATTTTATACAATTTAAGCAATAATCAACTATTCCAACTGCTCATTCAACTGCCCATTTTTGTGTATACTTAACACAGGTTTTTTAAGATACTAAAATACGATCAAATTTCCCTTTTTTCCACAAAGTAAAAAAAGCTCATGAGAAAGCTCTCTGTGGTTGACTTACTTTTAACACTTCTCCTTCACTAATTGAAAATGTGCACAGCTCACCTACTAGTCTACCTCATTATTTGCCCATAATGTCTTCACTGGGGAGAGTGTTACAAGTGACGGGCCAATCCCACCGCTTTTAGCAGTGCGGCTCCATACTCTAATTTGCTGTGGGGGCCGGCGTTCGGATGTAATAAGAGCTGACATCAGGCTCCGATGGGTAAGCATGTTAGTGTTTTCATGTTTCAGAGGCCTCTCAGCGGGTTTGTGTCTCCCATGTTGTCTTCCCCTGTGCAATTATAGAAGGCAGAGAGCTCCAGCGAGGACACTGTGCATGTACAGTGCATGTGCACTGGCCTATATCAACTGAGAAGATTAAATATAAATGAGGGAGGATGAAAAAACGGAAAAACAGAAAAGCATTTTCAAAACAAAGTCTTGCAGACTTCCTTGATAATCCATATTAGGGTTTTTGGGTCAATTCTCATAGTCTTTATCTGGGGTTTTAAAAATAGATTGATGACTCGTCATTATTTACTCATACTTGAAGCGATAGCCAATGTTTACAAAGCGAATTTTCTTCTTTTTTGCTGTTTGAAACAACCACTTATTAAGAATCAAGTGCAGTAATGTTGATATTACCAATATGCTGAGTCAGAAACTACAAAGTAGTACTATCTGGCATAGCAAAAAATATTCCTGCCATCTTTATCAAACCATGCAGTGGAAAAAAGGCATAATTACAGTTCATCTGTATGGCTGAGATTACTTAATCTGCAAAGCAGTCATTTCTGCATTGTTTCGCCCTACTAGAAGAAATCTTTAAGAACAAATAATGCCTTTGGCAGCCCTATTAAAGTCCTGACCAGGATATTGCGGTTGAGGTTTTCAGTCAATATGGCAGGTAAAGAGTAGCCACTAAACAGACTTAAAATACAACACAAAATGGCATAAACACCACAACCAAACAGTTTGGACACACTTTACCATTTAATCTAAAAGGATAGTGTCAAAAACCTTTTACTGGTGCTGTAAAAACAATACAAAACTAAAAAAAAATGGGTCATTACTAAACAAAGTGGACTCTAACATGTGGGACAAAAAAAACAAACAAACAAACAAACAACAAAAAAAAACACTGGAATGTATTTGGAGTTCTGGAGAAGATTAGAAGGAAGTGAAAGAGTGGTATTTCATCCCACTGAGTATTCAGAGGAAGTCCAGAGGCTCATTTAGCTCACTTTACTGTTTTAGTGCTCGTAATTATGTTTTCAATTATGTATACTTGTGGGTATGTGTATGTACAACACAACACTATCATCCTTCATATTAGGGGCTGCAAAAAGGGGGCACTGAACCTCTGATCAGCTGTAGAGACTTCTTACAGAGCACCTCAAATCTGTTGGAGCTGGTGGTATTTAAAAGCATCACACCGCAGCACTAAAAAGCACAATCTCCATTATCATCACAAGAATTTGTTGATCGTGGAGAATAGTAAACAGAAATATTTACATAATCTCATTACACAGGCTTACTTTTCACATTATTTTTTAAGTGCTTAAAATATTGTAATCTGAGTTTAAAGCTATTTTAAGATGATAACATCTACATTCTCTCAGTTTCTCTTATATAAGGTATTTATGCTTAAACAGTGTTCACACATTACCGCTGGCATTATAACATATAACAGAGGACCATTTTGTTTGTTTTGTTTGTTTGTTTAATCTGAATATTTCTTGGCATCTGAGACAAGACTTAAAGACTACAGATAAGAATATCTAGACTTATCATGTTTTTCATATCTACAATGTTTTACTTGTCTAACATTTTATACTATAATTTAGTGTAGGACTGGAAATAGGTCTGGGTTTTTCCTATTTACCCCTAATTTTGCAGTGTAAAAGCATTGTAAAATACACATGCAGGCCAAGACAATATTATTTTGGGCTGTCCATGGCCTCTAGTTGACAAAGAATCACTATATCTCTGCCAGTTTTAAACTCTGCTTTCGACTTGAAAGTGGTGGGGATATCACTGTGGACTTGCCAAAATACCAGAGTAAACCATCGTCTGCTTCCCAAAGCGAAGGAGACTGACAGAGTAATGAAATATTGAGAACTACATTCAACTGGTTTTCACCTGAAGTAGTTGTGCTACTTGGCTAATAAATCTGCTCTCCACTAGAACCATTTTCCATCCAAGCTCTTTTCTCTAACCCGTTATTTAGCATAAATAATAAATGATAAACTAATGTGGTTTATCAGCAACAACATACCAGCTGCCAACATTTATCTATGGAATAAAGTGAATTTATTAAACTGTAGGATAGCATATTGTCTTATTGTATCTTGTAATACAACATACCCTCCTACAGCATGCAGGTTACACTGTTACTACTAGCTATTTTAGCTAGCAGGAACATGGCTGTGTTTTCTAAGTTTGTATGCTCTCCTCTTTTGAAGGAAAGTGTCATCCTCCCAAAAGTGACAACATGGATTGTTTGTTCATGCAGACACAAACAATATGATTACATTGACTTCTAGTGGTTGTGTGAGGAACAGGATGTGTTGTGTGAAAACTGCACAACTAAAAGACACATAGCTTTCCGACCTTAAAACTCTGGGTTCCAGACTTGTTTGATGGCACTGTGACATCTGTTATGTGCATTTCTGGAGCTGTTGCTGCCTAGCAGTGTCTTGAGGACATTATCAAAAGTAGAGAAGAAAAGAAAGAGACAGAGCAAAAGAAAAGAGCCAAGATAAGTGTCTTTTCTGTCTTGTTTCTTGCTGTGTGCCCTTCAATGGCACATAGAAGACAGTACATGTACACAGTTATGAAGTAGTTACCTGCAGTGCAGTCATGGATCCTTTCACAGATGAAAACAGATTTGTCTGGAAGGATTTTGGCCACTAATGGCCACCGTCCTTTAATTAATTTATTATTATTGTTTAATTAATTTTTATGCCCATCTTTACCACTAGTCATTTTTTAATCCTTTACACACTGTTTGAGAGGATTTAGTCACTTACTGTGTGGAACATTTACTCTGATGTCGATAAATGACGATCAATATGAATTGCGTTTCCCTCCTGCCATTTGCGGTGGTGGTAAATATTATGGTCCACATTTAAGGGTATGAGTAATTAAAATATTTGTTGGCTTTGACTGGAGGACTTGTCTTTTTAAATAAATGCTAGTTTTGGTATAATCTCTTTAAAATACAATTCCTTTAAAAATTAGTTTTTCTTCTGAAAGAAAGCATTTCCTGTAATAAACCTATTCAACAGCAAAATGGTAAAATGGTTTGTATTTACGATACCCAAAGCATTTTATACTATACATCACATTCACCCATTCACACAGACAGCTGCCATGCAAGATGCTAACCACGACCCATCGGGAGCAATTTGTGGTTTGGAGTCTTGCTCAAGGACGTCAGCTCTCCAGGCCAGGATCAAACCCTCAACCCTTGGGCTACAAGAGGACCACTCTATGGAAAATGCCATCAAATCATTAACAAAACATATTTTTTAGGTATATCCATAAACAATGTCCTTAACTGCACCAACTCTGCATTAAAAGGAGTCCGGCAAGGTGTCACGGCACACGTCTAATTATTGTTTATATTTCATCTGACATTTGCCAGAATTGTTGATTGACAGACATTGCTCAACCCAAATTAGATAAATTGAATTAGATTTACGGTTCAAAATGTAAGACTGAACAAAGACATGGAGCTGCATCTGGCAGACAGCTTCGGCCCTGCTATAAGCACATAAAGACTACATTTAACCAGACAGCCTCTCAGTAGTGTTTAGTCTGTCATTATGGACTTTAAGGAGGTGATGTGACCATTGAAAATTATATTTAGCTAGTCAGTGCTCACACCAGGGCTGAGTCTCTGTTAGGCTGAAGGTCCATGACTACATGTATTTTATAAAATGAGAAAAAAAAAAATCTGAATTCTGACTGAAAAATTTGACTGAAATCCAAAGCAGCCAAAAACAAAGACTAAATCACCGCTGCTAATAAATGTTAGAATGGTTAGGCATATAAAAAAAATACTCCCAGAAGTCTGTAGTGTATGTTTTGCGGTTTATGAGACAAAGTGGAACTGAAAAAAATCTGGAAAGATTACTCATACAACCTCAATTCCAAAAATGGTGGGATGCTGTGTAAAACATAACTGAAAACAGGTTGTATTTGTTGTACTTGGTTGTATTTCTGTGTAACTGTGAACCTCTTTAAATCTTACTTCTCCTATGCTTCTCTGAAATGCCCCTTCCAGGCCCAGTCATGACCTGTTGCCAATTAACGTAATATTATATTTTTTCATCAAGATATATATA
>CM047997.1:21174044-21212715 GCA_026261665.1 Melanotaenia duboulayi
ATATGGATTCCTGTTTTTGATTTGTACATCAATATGGTTGTTCCCATGCCTTTTTTTCCTTATTTCTTCTTCACATTTAAATCTAGGTGGCACACACAACTGGTTTAGGCCTTCTTTAAACACATCTTCTGGTTTATTTTTAAATGCTCAGGCAGGGTTGTTCACGCCCAGTAACTTTTTTCTTTCATATATCTGTATCAAATATAGTCCCTGAAGGCATATAATGTACACTTGTATGTTTAATATTAAAAAGCAACACATTAAATACTTAAATACGTATAGCTGAGGCCTCTAAACTGACTCATAAAATTTGGGTCAAACCATATTTACATGTGATTTATTGTTTGTCCAACATGATTTACTGCAGCACCATGACAAAAATTTACCAGATTATTAGCATGTTAGTCAGCGGATTAGTTAATACAAGATAATTCACAGTATGCTTGATTATTAACTGCTGGGACATTTGAGACATTTTAATATTTAAAGCTACCATGAGCAATTTGACACTATCATGAGATGGGACAAGGTTACAGAATTAATARCTTGACACATTCTGKACAAAGAGGCAGGTTTCATTCTGAAAYGCAATCTTTYCWTGACCAGACTCGGTTGCCCCGAACCCAYATTCTGTAGTATGATATATGAAAGCAGTTGGCTTGAGACAGGAAAAACCAGACAATGCTACAGTTGTCTTGACATCCTCATACTGATTTCTCCTTTTCCACTTTCAACTTTTACAAACTTCATGCTGGAAGCTTTAAGGAATGTTTTGATGTTTTAAAAATCACATGTACGTCTTCACGGTCATAGCCTAAATGTAAAACCTAATGTCTACATGGGTGTGTTTTTTTAAGTTGGTGTTCTGTGCGTTTCTTTAGCTCAAAAAAGACATTAATTGAGCTTTAACTTTAGCCATTGTCCAAAATTAACCTGCCCCATGAAAGAAAAAGAGCCTGAAAATTAGATTTTGTCTATATATAAACATAGTTAGACTTTTTCTTTTCAGATCAAATTTAAATGTAGTTGGTAAAGTTGTCTTTTCTACATATTTTAAGGACAGGCTATGACCTATTATCGTAGCTTAGCCTAGCATAAAAAACTGGCAGGATTGCTGAAGCATATGAGACAGTCTCCTCCTCATGCTACTGATTTAACTGTTAGTATTTAACGTGCCAGTATAAAACATTCCTCTGCTGTCTTTGTGTACACGACAAGACTCCTCTGCATATCTGTTGGAGGCAGAGCCGAAGCAGAGACGGACGTGGATGAAGCTCCAAATTGTCTTTATTATTCTTTCCAAGTCCACCATATTTCACAAAGTTAACAAGTTTTGCTGTAATGTAGATGCATAAAAAGAAGAAATCAAATAGGCATATTTAAGTCAGTCTTATTGTAATTTTTTAAGACAGTTGTATACCATAATTCTAATATTTGTGTTTGTGCAAACAAATGAACCTAAAAAAAAAGTCTTTACTAACACAGAATTTAACTCACAATACTGGCCAAAAATTCAGCCCACCTTCATATCACCCATTGGTTTGTGGATTTGTGTCTGGCAGCCTTTGGCTGCAGCTGCTTTGCTCTTTTGAAACCAGAAATTTAAGGTAGTTGTGGGTTCGTCTGGAAGCCAATGGGAGGCTGAGATGAATACTGTCTGAAACCGCAGATTGAGTTCCTAGTAAAGTCATTGTTTTCTTTGCAGTCAGAATCCTTCCCTGCTGGCTATTATATAAAATGCAGACTTTCGACTCTGCTGTGTTAGTTTTTCAAGCTTCATTCAGTCTGTTTTTACATGTTAGGAAAAGAAGTGTACCTGGTTTGCTCCGACAAGTAACTAAGGAATACTGAGTGGCAGGGATCTTAAGACACAACTAGAGCTAGGATTTCTTTTGTTTAACAGACATTAATGCTAATCCTTGTTAACTAGCTAATAGTAAATAAAGGTTTAAGAGCATTCAACAAAACTCAATCAGTTCCTCAGGGTCATATATTGACTGTGTGTGGCCACTACATGCAAGGGGAAAAAGGCAAAGGTATCATAATTTAAGGCTTCTAGCACTGCAATTATGAAGTTGTTCTAAAGCACAAAATGTTAGTCATGTCTGTTAGTAATTTAACTCTTTCTATTTACACTGGGGACACAATCTGTGACAGTAAAGTTAAAAAACATTGTTTATACACTACCTGCATTGTAATTGCTGCTGATATTGTTCATTAGCGTCCTGCAGCAACCTGTCAGTAATAGGTTGAGTTATCTTGTATCCCAGTGTTTAAAACACTAACGTGATTGAAAGCTGTGCAGGATGCAGAATAGCACACCTGGTTTCTATTTGGACTTGAGCACACTGAAATAAAATCTAGACTTTTTTCTTTTAAACTAAACGTCTAAAACTAACTGGTAATTTTGCCAACAGACCAAAATTTACTTTACACATCCACTTCACTTTCCCCAAGAAATCTCAGCTTTACAGTGCGTCTTTTAAACTTGCTCTGATCACTCAGACAGCATGGAACGGGAGTAAAAACATAGTTAAAATAGATTTTTAAAACTCTAACAAAAGTACGTACACATTTAAAAATCTTCATGCTTATTCAAAATTCACACTATTACGTGTCATTCATTCACAATACTGGGTAGAAGACAACAAAAGGTGCAAATAAGACACATGACAACAAAAAGTTCAGTGAGTAGCAAGACATATTGGTTGGATTGCTCATTAAGCAAATTTCCCAGTCTTTTCCCAGCAACATGTGTGTTTGGACTGGGAGTATTTTCAATTCTGTTACATAACTTTGTGTAACTAACATTGAGATTAATTTTACATAATGACATGGCTTATTAATATATCACATATTGTCCAACACAGATGATGAGGTAATCCACTTGAATGAACATATTCACTTTAAAAAAGAAATTCATTTCCCACATATCTGGCTATTAAAGCTTTATGGGGCAACTTTGTACTCTTCAGTTCCATTTGCACAGATCTTGGAAAATAAAAGTTTAATAAAACAGCATGTGAACAGATAGAAATCCATTCAGTATCAGAAAGATTTTTACGTGAACAGTTTTCATCTAAAGTCTGGGGAGAGTGTGTGTCTGCGGACCGGATGCTGTTAAGGGCCCTTTTTGTTTGCAGATAAAATGAAAATGTTCCAGCTTCATAAATAATGTTGATGTTTGGCCTTTATTTAAGTTCAGAAGATAACTTCGCAATAATATGATTCCTCTGCTGATTTTATGATTCTTTTCTGCTCTAGACAGCAAAGTTCTGTTCCAATACAACTAATGGTCCGCATTTGTTAACAGACCTCCAATTGACACTG
Organism: Melanotaenia duboulayi; assembly: GCA_026261665.1. Lineage (NCBI taxonomy): Eukaryota > Metazoa > Chordata > Actinopteri > Atheriniformes > Melanotaeniidae > Melanotaenia > Melanotaenia duboulayi. The sequence goes on from CM047997.1 coordinate 21,177,375, forward strand.
AAGGAAATGCGTACAAAATTATGGCTTTATTATTAAATGTTTTATTATTTGTATGATTTATTTTGTCCTGAAAGATCCATGCTTCTTTTGTTCTTTCGCTTCTTCTCATTACTTTTCCCTAGGTCACCGCCCGGCTGATGGTAAAGGAGCGGACCTCGTCTGTCTTGTTTATCATTCGGCTCATGTTGAGGTGGAAGAAACATGCAGGATGTTGGCATGAAACGGTGGCACGTTTTAATTAGATAGCCTTTTGTTTGCATTTATTTTATGACATTATTTTCATTATTAGTTGAGGTTTGCAGGCACCACAGCTGTGAAATCTGCTGGTGAAATACAGCCAGATGGATTAGATTCACATCTAAGAGTGAAATCGCAAGATGAAACGTGTGTTTGTTACAACCAACATAATTTAAACAGTATACAGCAAAGGCTATTGTGGAACTTCTCTAATATGATTGCATCAACAATTTCCAAGTTTCTGTTGTAGTAGTGTTTCTCTTTGATGTGCAATAAGTAAAGAAGCGCCATCAGATTCCAAAAGGCCCGTCAGATAGTCGTTTAGTTTTTCCAGTCACTTTCCTTCACGTCTCACCCTGTACTAGAGTGTTTTATTCAGCTATGTACCTAAACTTGAAATGACCTAACACTTTGCTAAATGTCATGAAAGTCTGATTTAAAGATGCAAACAAACTAAAGTGCATGAACGTACAGAACCAGAAAATAAACCACATGGAAAAACCAAATGCTGATAAAACATTTGTATTATGTTTGGCCTTACTAAAATGGATTTCTATTTAGATCATATTGCCTTCATGAGTGCTGTTAGCATGCTGATTCCCTACAACAAAGGTGAAGAGTGCAAAGTTAGCATTGCCCATTGAGCCACAATAGTCACATTAATGGAAAATCTAAGTTTAAATAACCCAGAATTCTACTTTAACATATGTGAAAGGCACTGGAGCTCTTTCAGTTAAACAAAGTGGATAAATACATAAAGCACTAACATATTAACATGTTTCATACTTTGAATTTATCCCACAATTTCCACTGGGTCCGTGTACGTCTTGTTCTGGCTGTGCCGTGGATTCGTCCCGACCTCCGCAGTGGGTCAAATCACACTGGGAGCGTGTCAAACGCTGAAGTGCAGCCTAGCTGGGTCCGCAAGATCACAAAACCACAAGAGATAAACGTCTCGACGTCCACGATGAAAAAAAACAAAACAAAACAAAACACTGAGACACCGTGACCGATTAATGATGTAATGTTTACATAGTTCAGGGAGCGCAAATCTGCAAGGTGGGTTTTATTTTAAATTTACCAACCACTGACTAAAATGGCTGCGAATAGCTGCGGAGGCCGCGGCGCACACGCACCCGGTGGGAATTGGCCTTAAGGATTGTGGTACAATCCGGGCAGTTCCCATGCAGAGCCATCTTTATGGAATGATGACGTTTCTCACTCTCAAACAGCATCTTCAAATATTTCAACATCTTCAAATAATCTGTTGATTCCCATCAGCAAGGCTTGCAAGTACAAAAACAAAAAAACAACAACAACAAAAAAAAACATTGTCGGTTATGTTTTCTTCTGCATGAGAAAGTTATTTTCCCTTTGTGCAAACAAACAGTGAATAAAAACAGAACACACAATAGTAAATGGAGTGCAGGACAGAGGCTCAGTTATTACTGTGTTCTGATGCAAAGCCATATCAATAACTGCACAGAAAAAAAGACAATCCTAAATAAAGGGTCCAGAACCTAATAAAAAGAAGTGATTGAAATGCCACTTTGTGGCATGGAGTCCTCTCAGTCTGTCACTACTCCTCTTTCTATCAGTATCTCTTCATTTCAGAGCACAAGAAGCACAAGCATGGCGCAGACTGTATCAAAGAGACCACTGTTCTCTTGGCTTGGCACTTGACAACTATAGTACAGTTACAATGAGATGACTTCCCGCAAGCTCTTTAAAGAAGTAGGTTAGGGTGTGTTTTAAACTAAGAAATTAAATCATGTTCTCCGGTTTTAGTCGATGAGGAGAGTCGAATAAAAAGTGAGGTACCTCTGTGCAGCAAGTGTTCATTTCTAATTCTTTTGTCCAACAGAGCTTCCTCCCTTGGAGATGAACCAAAAACAGAATTCACATTAAGCCTGAACAACAATCACATTTGGCAAACAAAAAACAAACAAAACATACAGACACTGGAGTGTACTCGTTTTCCCTTTCAGTAAAGGGTTAAAATGCAACTTGGCTAAACATTCTAAGAGACGTAGTTCTTAAGACTCCATTTGTAATGGCTCCTGCTTTGAGCTAAAGCTCTGTTTGGCATCACAAAGAATGCCCATCAAGCGCTGGGTTGAAAGAAAATAAAAGCAGGGAAAGATCTTTTCATATGCATACCGGCCATCTTTCACTCATTCTGCCCCCCTGCAATTCTTTTTTTTTCTCTCTCTCCATTAAATTCCACTCCTGTTCAACCAGCTAGATACTAGGAAACCATTATCTCGCCCTTGTTCCTCACATTTGACAGTCTTTCAGTGCATTTTCTTATACCCCCTCAGTCCGCTGTTCCCTCTGTCTCTGTTTGACAAAGGCCCAGAGAGGGAGTTTGGTCCAGCTGCTCCATATGTCTGCCAGATATCCATCCCCCACACCCTTACACAGCTTTCTGTAAAAATACATACAGCACATGCACACTCGGTTTCAAGATTTATGGCAAGTTTTGGGAATGTATGAATACATTATGTTATGTGTGTGTGCATGTCTGCATGTACTGAGGTTTTCTGTGGAGGACATTCTTAAGACTACAAGGGATTAACTTAAGAGAACAGTAGAAAAGAGTGTGGACAAAGATGAATCCTCAGAGGAAAAAATGTGCATTATTTCATGCTGCTTCACAACCCAAATGTCTTTATCTGAATCCTGTAACCTACTAAATATTAGCAAACCATTCTCATATCACTGCTTGAGGTGTTTTAACTCCCTCCATTATGAGGGGGGCATTGCCCCACCCTCATGCGAAGTGTGCCGCTTTTGTGCAGGTGCCAAAGCTGGACAAACTCCTCGGGCATGGCGTGAAACCATTTATATGGCAGGATGTTGTCATAATAATGGTGGCTGACGGGCTGCTTGTCCAGGCCGTCGGAGAACGGCCAGAAGCCGTAGGCTGTCACTTCGTCACACAGCCCCAGCGCTAAGCTGACCAGGAAGAGTCCTGTGGAGAGGCGTTTGGCGTGCACGCCACGGGACTTCCAGAATTTGCCCACCATGCGCAGGAACTCTGGGTTGGCAAAGAGCATGGTGAGGCTGGAGTTAGTATCTGCAAGTGCATAATAAGCCCGCAGTGAAGGGTCAGTGCCAGGTTTCATGGAAAATGCTGGCATGTAGATGTAGCTCGAGCCATAGACCTTCACGCTGTCCACAAAAGCTTTTCTCGACCACAGAAGGTTCTGAAATCTGAATGACAAAGCAGGTGAAGAAAAGTGAGTTAATTTAAATATTGTGCAGCAGCAAAATTAAATACGATTTTACTTTGGAGTCAATCATGTACTGATGAACGGTCTGTAGACTCCTCTGAAGAGTTTTCTACCTGACAATGCTTGGATGCCAAGTACTTCATGCACTTTTGTGGTACAATATAAGATGTATCTATGTGGACTTGTTCTATTTAAGAGTAAATATGTGACCTTTTCTCTATGATGCTGGGGTTGGCAGTGACCAGATGTGTCCTGGTTCCTACATCCTCCACATATTCCTTTGAGAGCGGTGGAAGGTTACACCTAAAAGAACAAAAGGTACATGATATGTGCAGTACAAGCATAATTTCACATACACATGCATTTAGAAGTGGACCATCGAAGTCAGCGGCAACTCCTCACTTCCCTCACTACCCTGAGACTTAGCTACTTCTAGCAAAGATAAAGGAATTTAAATATATTCATATCAGCTTCATTTGTTTGGCATCTATTTGTGACAACGCTCTCTAAAAAATACAACACTATTTAATGTAATCCCGCCATAATCAAATTAAATAATATTTTTTTTATACTTTACATCAGTTCATAATAGTTCATATATAGTAAGTTCACTGAAAAATGGATTGCATTTCTTCCCTTTAAATACCGTGGAGACAAATTAATGGCTACTTTAAAATTGAAAAAAAAAAAAAAGATATTGGATAACATGCTATTGAGTCATGCAACATTAAGCACAGAGGGTTTAGCGATGATGCAGAGTCTGTGGCAACTTCTCTTGAAAGGTTTCTATCAATCTTGTAGTCATCGTAAAGAGTGCAAAGTGATCGCTAGAATGGCTGGTATCTCTTCAATTCTGTGGTAGAGTGCCACACTGGGAATGTTTTTAAGCTTTGCAAGCAGGTCAAAGGTAATACTCACAATAATTATATATATGCAAATTAGAGAATTTAATATGTGCCAGACTCGGTCACTCAATGGCAAAAACGGGGCTCAGAACATGAGCTACTTTGATTGACACCTGTTTCAAACTTTCACTCTTCCGTAGGCATCCTTCCTATTTTTTCTGAACATGAACATGATCCCTGTCATATTTGCTGCTCTGCTGGGCCTCCAGTCCCTCGTCTAGCTCATCTGCTCCACCTGTGGCACCCCTGATTATCACTCTACCTGCACCTTTGCTCTGCCCTACTTAAACCCTCTCTCTCGTTCATGCTTCCCTACCAGATGGTCATTTACCTTCCTTGTGAGATATCCTGCAGTAAATCCTTGTCTTGTTCTAGATCTCTGTTGCCGACCTTGCTACCACGGCTGGACTCCCCGTTGCCTGATCTCTGCCTACCTGGATTTGACCTCTTTCTGGCCCGACCACCACTTTCTGCCTAGCCCCACTTCCTGAACCTGGTTGCTGTGCCTGCTGTCAACCTGCTCCCTTCCTGCCTCTACTCTTCCAGCGCCAAATAAATTGGTCAAACTCATCACCATGTGTGGGCTGAATTTCCGGGTCTTCCTGAGACGATCATTACAATCCCAAAATTTAACTAATGGTGACCCAATGGCCACTCTTTGGATGCCACCTAAAAAAACAGGGCTTTGATTAATTTTTATTTTCCTGGATACTTGGGTCACTGCAGAAGAATGACACACAAACAGGGTCTCACACCAGATGCTTTTTAAATCCATCTGATGAAATGAGGACGTTTATTTGACGATTAAATCTTCCATGAAATCATAAAACGTGTTCAGTGTTTTAATATGATCTATCCTGTGCAATATACAACATATTACGCAATTGGTAGTAGTTTAGTAGATTTTCTTAATTGTATTTTGGAGTCTTGTAAAACATCTTGGGTGATATATGGGGATAATGTGGTATGCCTGATCAGGTCACTAGAGATGACCAATCTGATGAGACTATTTGAAAAGAGAGCAGACCTCTCTGGCTGTGTTCACAGGAAATCTAAAAAAACAAAAAAACAAAACAAGGAAGCCAAAAAAACAAAACAAAACATACACAAAAAAAAAACCCCATGGCAACTTTAAGGCATATTTGCAAGCAGATATGTGTCATCACAACTAGCCTGGAAGCTAAGTCCCATTGGCATTTAATTCTATGTTTCTTTTAGATCTGTTTTGCATCCATCATAGCTTCCAATACGTTCTAACTATTTCTGAGTCAGGGACAACCTTCTCCTTTTCACCTCCTGAAAATAAGAACATGTTGAGAAAGTGTCTTGTGATTGGTCGAATTTCTAAATGGGCAGGCAAAGAGCTAATGGTTTCTTGTGAATACAGACTGCTGGTGTGGAGATTAGAGCCAGAGTTGGATCCAGAATATGAAGGTGAAGGACATGACAGAGTCTCTGTTTGGTAAATACTGTATGTTAAATTCCTGCAGTTGTGCAACATTATGGATTATGTCAGCTTTCAGTCAGCCTCATAGCATATTTCTATGTATAATTTTGTCAACAGGTTCAGTTTGGTAAAATGTAAACTGAGGCAGAAAACACCTGCTTTTAAGATTTTGAAAGCCAGTGCTGCATTCACACTCCTCAGTTACCACCGAAAGCTAAGAAGCTAATAGCTTTTGTTTGTAGAGTGTCTGAACTGCTTGGGGATTGATAAATGCAAACTATAGTTGCTTGTGTGAGAAACTCCATGTTTCTGAGCAGTTGTAGTAGCTACAAACTGATACTTTGTCCAGTTAACACGTGTACAGAATACATTTGGTCTCCATAAGTTTGTTCCCAGATACCAAAAATGTTTGGCCCAACTATGGACCACAGCTGCAGTTTGGTTTGCCTTGACCTGATGGCGTTGACTCCATGGAAGTATGGCTGCCAAACCTTTACCACATAACCATCACGTGTGGTCTACAAGGAAAATGCTGTAATCTACAGTATATCCAGCCCTGCTCCTCATATTTGGGCCACTTCTGGCCCACACAACACTGGCGATAATCCACAGCCAATTAAAAAAAATGACATTGGTCAATGTGGTCCAAATGACATTTGGACCACATGTACATCACATACCAGGTTGGTAACTGAGCCATAAGTGCCAAAAGTAAACTGGGTTAGGCCCAAACTTGTCTGAGATCTGGGTTTACACAGCCTAAACTGCTTATTAGGATGAAATGATAGGCAAGAACAGAGTGTGGAAAGAGGATGGCTGGCTGAGTGTGTGGCGTTCACACCGGTTCATGGTTGCTGTCGGTCGCTTGGGCCTGTCCAGCTAACGTCCAGTATCTTCTAAAATGGGAAATCTGGCAACTATGATGTTATAGAAGCCATGTTGCTAAATAAAAACTTTTGTGATGAAGCATTTGAGTCAACAGGATAAACCCAGTTCCACTTGTGTTTTTGTTTTTTATTTTTTAGCAATGGCTTTTATTTAAGGCAGTAATACAGACAAGGCAGAAAACATGGCAAAATGTTTCTGGTAACTACTCCTGCTGTGCTTCCACTGAACCTGGAGAATACAGATCGCTGAATTAGCCTTCCATATAAAATGAAATTACTATCATTCTGAATTTCTAGGTGCATGTCATGGTCCCTTTATAATAAGTCAACATTCATACTTAAAGGGGACATATAATGTACGAATAAAAAAAAAAAATCTGCTCTTGAATGCATACATTTGTGATATATACCCTCTGGCAGGAGGCTACAAGTCAGCAGGTCCATCAGTCAGCCTCATTAACAAAGACAGAGGAAGACGCTGATTCTGGTTTTGAATGTCTAAAAGTCACTAACAACTCAAAAATTCCAAAACAGTTTGCACAAAACAGGAACATGGCGTTTATTTTCTATTTTCAGTGGCAAAAAAACTCCCCTAACCCAGAGTAAAAACGTTTGCCCCCACTCTTACTTTATCTCCACCCATCTTCTCGTTCAAATTATGTTGCAACAGCTATATCTCAGAATTAGGAAGTCAAGTTTATCTTGCCTTTTTCTTTGCTATTATTAGCAGATTCTTATCCGTAGTTGTAAAGTTGCCTTAGTTTAAGTAAGACGGGAGGTAATAAATCTCTATCAGGACTTGGTTTAATGTTTTATAGCCTGACATGGATATCAAAGGCTTTATTGGCACTTTGAAAAGCTGGAAATACAGATTTTACTGTCAATGCACAACTCCTCTGCCATCACTGAGACAAAACATGGTGCTAAATGTTAAAAAAGAAACATGCTTCAAGCTTTATTGTGTACAGTTGGGGCACAATTTACATTTGCATGGTGGACATCTTAGGATGCACCCTACAGAACAAAAGGGGGGCGGTGGAGTAGAATTTCTCCCTCCACATCCTTAAAACCAGCTGAAATGAAAAGAACTGTTAGTTTGAGGTTTTAAAAAGGAAGAGTTGCAATGTCTCTGTTGATATTTAACTAAAGTTTGTTATAATCACTTCATTAAGACCTTAAGAAATCAGTTTCATTTGTGAAAAAAGGACATAAAATGTTTCCTTTTAATGCAATTTTCTTCACAAGCTCTGTATCCTTAACATATTCCCAGTGCTCCGTCAGATGGTTTTAGCCTGCTCATTGCATCTTCCTCTGTTCCTATTTAGCTTTTTCACTTGTTGCCTCAAATAATTTTGTAAACTCTTCCTTTGACTCTTAGCTACAGTCAACATCATTGTCGTTGTAATAGGCTTCTCCTTTGGGTACAGCTGATTCTGGGTTACCCCCAGGCATGCATTCACAAACCCCCGCCAGTGTCCGCCTCTCACCTCATAACAAAGTCGGCCTGGTCGATGTTCTGTCCACACTTGCTGTGTCTGAGGATACCACCGTTCCCCACCACTGCACACTTCTTCAGGGGCAGTTGCAGAGGGTTGTCCTAGATTGGAGACAAGCATGCAGCACTGTTAGCATAAAGTGCCTGCACATAGGTGACTCAAATGGGCTGCACAGATACCCAGAAACAAGGATTCACTTAGACTTGAACTAGATTCTAACACTGAAGCCTGTGTCATCTAAGGTTTAGTGCTAATTTCCTTCCACAGCCTGAGGTGCTGACAGAAAAACTAGCAAGGAGATATGAAGCAAGGAGGTTTCCAAAAGCAAGCCAGGGTCACACAACTCATGTATCAGACTCTTTTTCTGGCATATCCTCCTAAAACAAAGACTGTAATATGTGTGGTGACATTATCTAACGAGCAGACACAGTATAACAATATTTACATTGACTCCACGCCTGTAAACAATCCAAATTGTCAGTTTCCCCCTTGCTGAGAGCAATATTATAATCAAATTTTGTGACTTGGAAAATGTATTTTCTATGTAAGTTCTCAGATAGTGTTTGATAGTAATTATAAGCACTTTGTTACACTATAGAAAATGAGGTTTGATTAACAAGTTATTTTGTAGGGAAAGGGTCTTGGTTAGATGATCACAACCCCAACAGAAATGTGCAAACTGAAAATGGTTTGACAGTAATAAGTTATCATTAAACTTAAGTAAAATTAAATTCATGTTATTTAGTAATAGCAACATGAACACACAAGTACAGATACGAGTAGATGGGGTGGACATTGAAAGATTACAAATAAACTAGAAGTCAAATATAAAACATGTACAAAGCAAACTGTCAAAAAGTATCTCTGTTCCAAGAAGCGTGAAACACAGGCTGGACCACAAATAACACATTCTCTACTGCTGACTGATTTTACCATATTTACATGACTGTGCAAAAGTTTGGGGCAATACTTTTAACTGTACAATATAACCACTATCCATACTACAGAAAAGAGCTATAAGAATAACTCATAATACTGGTTACAGAGATCACACAAACTCACTGTTCATAAAATCTGAAATATTAATATTTACAGATCTGGTTCATTTTCAAACAGCTCAGCTCATGTACAAAACCACACACAATCTACTTCCTGGAAATATTCAAATATTGTTTTTTTTAACAGAGATGGGGGTTGTAATCTGAGGGGAGAACTTAATTTAAAACATCAGTGTTCATTAACATTCAAAAGTTTTCGTGTTTCCGTTTGTGGACTGAGGTACATGTGGTTTTGTATGTGCTCCAAATAAACTACTACTACTACTAAGGTTGTGGAACAGGTTGGGGGTGGAGTTCAAGCGGTGTCCAAGCGTGATCCAGTTTAAAAGGTGGAACAAACACATGATTCTTACACGGTACAGGGAGGACAAAGGGTTTTAACAGACAATGTTCTAATAAATAACTCATGTAGGGTATTTGTTTGCTTAAATTATTTATTTTCTAATTTTTGTAAATATGTGTGCTTCTGAAAGATTGGGGTAGGTGTAAATAGGTTTATGCTTCAACATACTCCATTTCAGACATGTTGGGTTTATATATTATTGTTTGTTGTATTGTTTTCATTTTGTTATGTATATACTTATTTTTTTTATCCTGTTTTTGTTTCTTTTCAGTTTACTCTTTTGTGTATTTGCACATGTTCGAAATAAAAAATTAAAAGCAGAGAGAAAGAAAGAAAAGAGAAGGCAGATGGCCACCTACCTAATTTTGTTCCATTAGAGGTTTGTTCCTGTTAAACATGTTTTTTTTTCCTTTCTATTGTCATTTTGTGCATGCATGGGATGTGGGACTGAATCAAGGAGAAGATTTGATGCGCTCCATTAGTTTCCTTAGCAAGAAAACCTTTTATGAATTTGAGTTTTTATAATACATTTTGCTCTTTTAGGTTATAATAGATTTTACTGAATCAGAATAACTGAATTGAAGTGGGCCTACACTGTATTATACTATTTAATTCAAGTTTGAGATGTGACATAGCACGCATCCACAGCAAATATACAATGCAGCACAATCATATTAAGACTAACTTCATTCAAAAAATCCCACACCCCTTAAAAGCAGCCAACTCATGTGAGATAAAAGGTTGTGACTGACTCAGCCTTAGTAATGTTATTAGAAAAAGAATAAAGACAAGACACACCCTGTCAGAGCAAATGTAACACATAAGCTCTCAGATTCATCATGGCTTAAAGCATCTCAACCACCGTGTTATCATCATCAACCGGGATGTTAAGAATGTTTCAATCTGAACTGATATGACATACTTAATGACTATGTCTCTGCATGTCTTTGTTGATTTTACTGTCTTTAAACCCTATTTTCTCTTCATAAGATAGCAGCGATGTGTGGTCTCTTCTATTATAAAAAGCAGATTGCAACTTTAAGTTATAAAAAAATAATTCACAGAATTGTGTACTGTATGTTAAAGTTTTTATTTCTACCAGCGAAAATGGCAGAAGTTAATTTTTGTCCTTTACTTTCAAATAGTCCAACCAATATACTGATATATATATAATCAAATTTTAAAACTGAACTTTTATTTCATACATGTCTTTACTTCAAGGATTGGTACTTTTCCTGTACTCTAAAGCCAACTACTGCATGGGCTCGTAAATATGCATACACATATGGACGGAGCAGCATTTTGTCTGTCCTCTGCGTTCATTTTGTATGTATTTCTGTCTGTGTTTAGAGAGCTAGCGAATGTGTACCCAAATGCAGCACACAGAGCAGTACCACTGGATATCGTGGGGGGCAGTGTTGTGCAGAATAACTCATGTGGAACCAGTGAAAGACAGAAAGAAGAAAAGGCAGAAATCGTAAGGCTGTGCGAATGTCTCAGAACTCCAAAAACATCTATAACGTTTCCTCGCCTGGGCATAGGAACAACACACTGTCACCATGTTAGCTATTGTCTGAAACCGATGTCTCCACTTGGACGTGATTGTTAAATTCAGCACTGCCCTCTAGTGGAAATGTTGCATAACAACCATGCCAATGCAAAGCACACATGTTGGCAGTGATGTTTGGTAATGTTTGGAATGTAGATAAAATTTGCAACATAAAGTTAGCATAAATTATCATTATTGACGTGAAGAACTAGTACTATCAAGAAGCCTTCAGATTGGTCTCTTCACATTGTCAGCATCTGAAGAAACAAAGGCGCCTACATTTCAAGCTGTTCCATATTCTAAGTGCTGCCCCACGTGGCGGAAGAACACTAAAACAGGTAGTCACGCTTTTGTAGGGGCTGTTGAGAAGCACAGAGTTCTAGCCCTCATAAATTTTATTAGCTCGCACACAATGGACAAAGAAGAGAGTGATCAAAGTCAAAGTTTGTATTATCTGTTTGTGAACCCTGTGTCTAGTAAAACTATTAGAACTGACTGTGGCTGGACTGACCAGGTCTTCTTTCATAACCTGTATAATAATTACAGACAATCTACCAGCAGCCTTGATTATGAATCACAGCTTTATCATCGCTACAGAAGCCTTATTTAGGACAAAATTAGAAAACTGTTGCAGAGGACACTGAAACACCACATTTTATGAGGCAAAGGCCAGAAAATGTCCTCTCTCTTTGCCTCGGCAGCATTTAAGTCTGAGGGATGGATTAAGCGAGACGGCGGAAACAATTGTGCTCATTATTCCCCTTGGAGTGCACACGCTTGAGAATACACAAACACACACACTTCTCTTTGCCTTAGGATCGCTTTTGGACTATGACAGAGGGGGCTGAGTCATAGAACAATATCCTGGACACAACTTATCAACAAAAGGACAGGAAGTTTGGATAACACTTAAGAGGGGACATTCAGAGAGAACATTCAGACATTCATTGAACATTATTCATCCGAACCATTTCTCGGTATCTTTGTGAAGAGTAAGTCTCACAGTTTTTGTTTTTTAATATTGTTGAATACCAAAATATATCATCTTTAAAATGATAGAAAACTGAGAAAAGCTGCACATCTCACATTTGAGGTGTTTGACAAAAAATGTGCACAAAAAGCACAACTATCCGAGGATGGTGCTGCAGTTCAGTCCATTAATCTGTATGTTTATTTGCTGTTTGAATCACAGAGCTAACCAGCAATTAACCATTGTTAGCACATTCCCTGGCAGATGCCCAGGCTCAGTAGATGCTGCCAGCTTGATGGTGCATGGCTGGTTTTCTTCATCACAGCAGTGCTAGTATACAAGGCAGGATACTCAAACATGTCATGGCACATTTTGTGCTTTTTATCTATTTTATTTAGGCTTTTTTTTCTGTTTTTATTTAATTTCTTTTAAAGTCTGTTTTTAATGCACCTGTTGTTGCTTCTTGCACCCCGCTGTCATGCTTTTAATGTTTTATGTGAAGCACTTTGTCTTGTAAATGAAATGTGCTATACAAAGAAATTTGCCTTGTCCCATAACTACCGCTTATCTTTCTACTGAGACACTCATAATCAGTCATAACACAAGCTTGTGTTGGCAGTTCTGTGGTGCTACTAAAAATAGACCATGCATGTCTTATATGCACACAAGTTGTATGGTGTGAGAGGGCAACCAAGAAAAGTGAGTATTAGCTACAGACCTGGGAAATGCATAAGCGATTAATGGAAAATACCATAAAGCCTTGTGATCAAACAGTGCAGGGTTTAAGCATGGTTTAAAATTAATATTAGACAATTTTCTTACTTTAAAAAATTATAAAGCAACTGGTTATTGCTGGCAAAAAGGGCCTTGACAATACATACTGCATGGACAAAAAGGTATGCTAACACTTGCTCCGAGGCTGTTAACTTCCATGCTTTAAGTGTAAGACTATTGGACATGGCATTCATCCCTCGCACCGTGCATCGCTACTCGAATAAACTAACTTATCATTTATTTCATGGGATGCACATGTGGTTATTTACAAAGTAAAGAGAGAGCAGGCAGCGCCGTGCATCAGCGAGTTATTCAAATGGTATAAACTCATTCCTCTGAACACCACTGTGCATTTCAATTATTTACCAAGCTGAATTCTCAAAAAAGCCAACCAGTGATGAGCCTCGGTCATTTACTCCGCCAGCCGAGCCAAAGCCTCCAGGAGTGCGTTGTCAAGACAACATCAAGATACTGTCCAGTTTATGCATCAAACCCAGTATATATGAAGATTACCACATCCTGAATCAATTATGTAAATATTTCTTTATATTTCCCTGGTAAAATATCAATTCCTGCAACCGCTGCTGTCATGGTAACCTGATGCTGCAACGTGTGCTATCAAAGACAGTTGATCTACACTGACGTTAAAAACACTTGCCTGCCAATTTCAAGTCTTAAATCAAGCACTGATGCTGATTCTGCGGGTCAGGAAAAGGGATGTGCAGCCAACACTGGTTAAACGAATCCTTACAGATGAGTTCCCGTTTTCTCATTTCTAAAAACACAAGTTAATTTTTTATTTTTTATCCCTGCTGGTATAATTACACAGCTGCGTTATGGCTATAAGATGTTTAAATTATTAAAACAGAAAAATAAATTAGCAGTCTGCCCCTTTTGAGAAAGTTAATTACGGAACAAAGATTTTGCTGCTGACTTTTAAAATCTTACATCCCAGTTAAGATTTTTCTCCAGAAAATAACTAACACCTCCAAAGAAACAGTTACTTTTATAACAATAATTAAAAATTAACAGGTATTAACAAAACTCTAAAACAAAAACAAAGAAAAACAATAAAACAGTGTTAATTCTACTATACATTAAAAGTGTAGATTGAAATCCATAACACATTTCTTTCCTGTATACCTGCACCTCCCCCATCCTTTATTAACGAACATGCACAGCAAATGCCTGCAAATTAGGGTCAGATATTCATCACAGTCACCAACACGGATACCAGACTGCAGATTTGCAGCCTCAGAGGCTTGATTCTGTCTCAATTAATATTGAGATCTGCTTCCCATGGAAACAAAAACCACGGCAACGGCTCTTTACCCCATGGTTTTGCATTTGATCCTGTTTCCAGGCACAAACACCCTCATCCAGATGCACCAGCACACACCCACACATGTACCGGAGGATGCACCTAAAATTAGACCTACAGTTCTTATCTGGGTACACATAACCATGGATACACACTGAGTCCATTTTTAAACCAGGTACATTCTCAATATTGGAAGGATATGGGAATAACTTTGTACCTGTTTAAAGAGCGACTGAACACATCCTCGTGAACTGTAAACTGAAAAAATGCACACAAGATGCTCAAGCAATAAGCCCCTACCTGTACCTCACCTGCTGCTCACTCACATTCTTTTGTAAATGACAGAACAGAGGATGGAGATGTTTTTCATGTTGCTCTTGCCGATGCTTGCAGCATCTTGAGCAGCTCGATAGCTCAGTTGGCAGGGCATCCGTCTCCCAGGTGGGAGACCCAAGGTCGAATCTTAACACGCGAAAATAACACCTTTCAGTTTGGTCCTTACGCAAGACCCTTAACGCTACTGCCTAACCACCTTCAGATGTGAGAAAAGCGTCTGATAAATGACTGCAGACTAGTCTTTAAAATGTGACTTCCCTTTAACATTCCCCTTCCTCAGTAGGCTCCAAATCTTAATATTGACTCCTTTCATACTGAAAGCAGTGCACTTGTAATCCCATCTCTCTTAGAGGATGGCTGCCTGCTCTATTTTACCCTCCCACCCACCACAATGGCTCACCACGGAAAGCTGTTTTAAGTGCGCTCCTCACTAAAGAGTCATGTTGCGCCGAGTGGGAAAAGAAATCGTGTTCCATCATCTGCACTTGGTTACTTCTCAAGAAGGCAGCTGCATGTTCTAAGGTTTTGTGCAAACTTGTTTTGCATGTGAGGCCAAAAACACACACAGTGCTACTGCAACGCAAATGTGTATGTTTCTATCGTAATGAACATGAAATCCTGTTGTGTAGGTATACCTGGACAAAGAGGGGGTATGTGTCGTTGTTGACAGTGCGCGAGTGGTAAAACTCGCCATCGTACCACAGGACTTTGCCCATTGGTGAGTTCTCCTTGGTCACTGCAAACATCCTCTTCGGATTGCAGCATTCTGTCAGCATTTTCCTGTTCACAGAAAAAGAAGTCTGGTGTCAGGCGACCTCTGGCCTGTTTGATATAAATTGGGTTCAACATGACGACATTAATAATAAGAGAATTTTGTTTAAACAGGACAAAAAGCCAAAAGGTCAAATCATAGAGGGTTTATTTATGTGATTAATATCAAGCTGGAATTACTTGCATGTAAAACTGTCCTCAGCTTTATTATTGATTTATTTTTTAACTTGCAAAGTAGCAAAGCCCAGCTCAGGGTGAGCATCCTCCTGCAGGCCTGCATTGCTGCTCTGCAGGTGTCATTTTCTATGATTATCCTAATCGGCTTTGCTTCCGAGTATAACCGCAACTGAATGAGGTTTAAATAAGACAGCCGTGGTGTAATTAACATGCTTTGATGATCTGGTTTGTGTTAAAGACACTGGCCCAAAAAAAGGACATTGACCATTTATATGTTATCTTCCTAAAAATATGCTTTAGGACATCTTCAAGAGTTGTGGATGTGTCAAACCTTTAATAATGTTAACCTATGAAACTATTAAAAGCCTTTCCCGTTAAATGTAGGTTATAATCTCACTGTCATCCATATGTTTAGAGGCTTAGGGGACAAACAAAGGAGGTCACAGCCCATAAGGACAATTTCGCCAATGGCTCAACTGAGGGTGAAAATGGGATCAAGGAGGCCTCGCACTGGAAAATCAACAGACAGAAATCTGAGCCTAGAGTCGAACCTGTACAAATCGATGCCAGTCTGGTTCTTCTGCCACACGTCCCCCTGTCTCAGTACCTCCTCCACAATTACTTTGTCGCGGGGGAGTCTATAGTCGGGGAAAACGTAGATCCAGCAGAGCACCAGCACGCACAGAGCGGCCCACACTGACAGTTTGGCCCGGTAGCATCGCGCCAGCATCTTTCCTCCGTCTTGTCCTGTCGCACCGATCAAAACAACCGGCGCATGCACGTAGACACCGGTGTTGTATATCTCAATCTCGGTTCAAGGCTGTTTTGTTTTGTGCCAGATTCACGTCGCATTCCCTGTGTGGGGTGGAGAATGAATGGCGGGAAGGGGTCGAAGGTGGTCGGTTATCCGTTTGTTGCGTCCAAGCATCGGTCTGGAAATCCGGTTTTATGTTGAGGGGGGTTTGACAGGGAGAAGCGGGGGCGTCTGTCCCTGCAGCTGCTCGCGCTCGGTTGCGGGGCTGTGGTGCAGTGTGTCGGGCTCTGCAGGAATCTGCTGCTCTGCTCGCGGTGCATCACCACCATCGTTACAGCCTGCTTATTGTGAGGAATCATGCGGACTCCCACCAAGCCCGGTGTTCCGATACATCCCAGTCCAGAAAGGGCTGTCCGCGTGCACCCCAATCCCTTTCACCTGGATCCTTCTTCTCCAATGGCTCTCGTCGAGCCTCTGGTATCTAATTAAAAAATATATACCGATAAATGAGCGGGACAAGCCCAAATTAGTGTCCCTCAGCCTTCCCCCTCTGTCTCCTGTCATCAACACCCCTCCACAGAGACAAAGTACTTCTTGTTGCTGCTGAAGGCGCGTGAAGTCAGCAAAGATTTCTCAGACCAGACAGGAAGTCGGCTTTCAGAACAAAAGAACAATGATCTCGCTTTTCTCCTCGCTTACAGCCTCTGCACCTATCAGCTGTTCTCCAGCTACAATCCAGAGATTTGGAGAGTAGACCTAACTGACAGAGGTCGCAGGGGCCCCCCAAGAGCTTGAGGAGCCTCACAGAAAAGAGAAGAAAAGGGAAAGGGCAAAAACAACTAAAAGAAGACTAATCAAACATTAGCAATTGTTAAATAAGAAGCAATGACAAAGAGATAAAAGTGATGCAAAGCAATCATGAAGAGATGAATATTTTAAGTTATTATATAGAAATTTGAGAATAACAGAAAAATAATATATGAATCATTTCTAAAAGCCAACAAAAGAAAAAAATGGCCACAGAGTTGCAAATGATTGAAGACAAGATGAACAACTAGAGAAAGAGGAAAAAAAAAAAAATCCACAAACCTACATACTTTGAAACACACGCGTTTACTAGAGAAACAGTTCAAATCCATTTCTATTCAAAGCATGACTGAAGCTGCTAGAATTTCTCCATGAAGCAGACCTGTTATCATTAGTGCTGTAAAATCTCAGGGTCGTTTAGTGTCATCCCCACTAGCATTTGCCAGAAAACACTGAGTAACTGCTGAGTAAATAAAAAGAGGAGGAACTGAACGGCTTCTCCTCCGACTAAAAATTCAGCTAAACAGTAACGTTTAATCATATGTTTCTTTTTTCACTAAAAAATAGACAAAACTAAAAATAAATAAATAAATAAATAAAAAATCACTAGTTTCTTTTCTTTCTTGTTAGACTTTGCATTATGGGTAGTTTTAAACTTTTATCTTTCACACTCAATATAATTTTAACTTTTAATTTTCTTTTCCTGACCAGCTTATCTGGTATGTGCAGTTTATGAAGTCTCTACTCTTCAAGTTGTGCTCCATTCCTGCAGCACACAAGCCTTCCTCCGTCTGCTCCCTGCTGGGAAGTGTGATATGAGCTTCTGCTGCCCCTTTCTGGTCGTTTACTGCAACATTGACAAAAGGATGTGAGATAATTGAGATGCTCTTGCTGCTACCACGCCCTAACTCTGAACTGAATCCCCGCATCCTTAGCCAGATGTTTTCTTCAAATCAGCTATTGTTTTCCTGCTTTTCTTTCTTTTGTTTTGTTTTTTGTTTTACTTAGTAAAACAAGGCCTCACTGACCTCCTATGGACATACCACTGCCTATTCTTTATTTAGCTGCTTTATTCCAAATAAAATAAATCATTGTGGGTGTGTAAGCACTCAGTGCTTTCCCAACTGGACATCCATTGATACTTTCAGTATTGTCTTTCATGTGTTAGTAAGGGCACACACAGCCATTAGAACAGAAACACAGAAAATATAGAGCACTCACAAAGCTCCTAATCCCTTTCACAGCCAATATAAATATACTGCAGGCTTATCAAAGTAAGGTGTTGAGAAATGTGGGCTACTCGGGGCACTCGCTGCACCCTGCCGGGGATATCAGGGGGGCAGAGTCAAGGTTGGAGCAGCAGCCACAGGGATGTCATGGTAGGCTACTTGGCTTGAAATCATGTGTCAGCTGTTCTCTGCAGCCTGTGTGCAAACAGGGATGTTAGTATGAGGGTCAGTAACAAACCCAAATTGTGTGTTGTGTTTACTTAAGCTCTGATTATAACAATACAATGCAATAGAATATAAAATTTCCATTGAAAGCATGTAAAATAAAGAGGCTAAAGTAAAGTAACATAAAATTGTGTTGAGGAAAAACATTTATTTTAATTTTTCCAGTAGGAAAAATATGTTTTTTTTAATCTTTCTAAATAAACCTGTATGTACATAATAAAGATGAATATTTAATGTGATTAAATAAAACAAAAAAAAAACATGCAAATTAAGCCACAATTAGTATAAGAAAAAGTGTAAATTAATAGGAAATGTATACTTTAAAAAGGTAAAAGCAGTGACCATCATGACAGACCTCTTCAATAATATAATTCATTGCAGTTGTGAATAACAGCAAGAAGGTTCTGGTTTAAAACCTGCTTATATTAAAACAATATTTGTTTGATTTATTAGATTAATTAGGGATTGGAAAGCCATGAGTGTAAGCCGATGCGCTCATGGTAAGAATTCTTTATTTTGAATATGAATTACAAACAAAACAATCACTAAAATAAATTAAAAGCCATCAGATTGACTCGGTAAATAATGACATTAACAGCTTACATCATTATTTATACATTAAATTAAACCTGTTGAAGTCACTCTGTCAACATTGAGAATATTTAACCCTGTGCCTGTTGCGTTGACTGCATTATAAGTGTTTTCTTTTAATTATTTTCAAACCTGTTTGTAATTGTACATTTTTTTTTCTCTCTCTGTCTTGACGTGTGCTGCACTGGAAACTTTTAATAAGGCGATGACCCTCTTCTCTCCCAGTGCCAACTGGGAAAGGCTCCAGTGCTCTGTGATCCTCTAGCAAACAATCGAACCCCAGCATGTGTAGTAGAGACAGGTGAAATGATTAAATTCAATAATAATAATCAAAAATAAAAAGGTCCCAGAGTTGTTTTGTGTTACTTAAAAGTCCCATAAATACTGTGAGGGAGATTTAAGGGGCCAACTGTGGCATTGATGGATCCAAGTTTAAGAAATCTGACTTAATATTTTCTAAAGTTTTATAACTTTCTAATTTCCCTGCTACTTGTGTTTGGTTAAATTTAGGTATCAAAATAGTTTGGAACTATGAAATGAAATAAAAATACTTTATTTGTCCACTGAAGGAATTATGTTGTACAGGAGTGATCTCTTGTATGTTTCTGTCTTGCAGCATAACTGAAGAAGCCTCTGACTGAACACATTTTGTTGTTTCCACCCTGTGTTAAGCGGTGAATGTAAATAATTGTCCGTCATGTTCAAAAGCTTGTGCACAGGGTTTGAAATACCCAGGGACTTTTGAGAGCACCTTGTTAATGGACATGCATCATGGCTTTGCAAATCATGTGCATGTGCCTACGTATCAGCAACATGAACAACCACAGAAAGCAGCAAATGAAGTGGTCGCTACTTGGGTGGCTGACAGCACTCAAACAAACAATTCTGCTGTTACTGAAAGAAACTAAATGCATCACCTGCGCGATTCATAAAATTTAATTAACCTATGACATGAAACACGCAATGGTGAAAAATTAATGTTATTATTTTAATTGAAGAAACACAAAGAACCTTTTTGAAAATAAAATTAAATATAACCTGACAGTAGACTTTTTAAAAGCTTTCCCTTAGTAACTCAGGTGTGTTTTCAGTGAAAATGATCTGCTTTTCAGGAGAGTCAAGCTCCCCTTACCTCCCCCATAATCCGACCCCTGCTTGCCCAACATTCTTCATCATATAAATGAACAGTTATTAGTTCAGTATCTCGTGACATGTCCAGGATCACAATAGCGCAACCCTTTAACTTTCTGCTAACTTCATCTTTATCTGCTCATACAGTCTTAAAGCAGCATAACAGACACATTAGAGTATGGGATATATTCCTGCAGCCATGTCTCAGTGAAACACATAATACTACATTCTCTGCATCCCTTCTGTGTCCTTGTTAGTGCAAGGAGTTAGTTTTACATTGTAAAGAATAGGTAAGGCCCCATCATGTCCTGTTTAACACTAAAGGTTGAACTTGGTCTTCTTGCGTGCAATACAGCCTGGATTTAAGTTGTAACATATCTAAAAGTCAACTTTCACTGAAGTTTACACATCATCCCCAAATGCTTCCTATTTAAAGCTGCATCAATAAAAAGTTCATAACAAGTAGCCCTCCCGATACCAAGGCCTTCCTATTTTTTCTTTTAGGGTGTCCGTGTCTGTGTAAAGACAGAAGGGAGTTGGGTTGCATCAGAAATAGCACTCCCACCTGCTGAGGATCACTGAAAAAAAAGAGACAGAACATTTGTTCTCCCCCACGTCTTTCCTGCTTTTATTGGTTCTCATTGCTCACTGAGGTAATGAGTCTGTATCGGCCACTGCATGTCTGCTGTAAAGAAGCATTGCGCATGTACATGCATGTGATGCAAAAGCCTACTGAGAATGTTAAGGTAAGGAAGGGTGCTATAACTTCTGTTTTTTTTTCACTACCTCAGAGTAGTGAGGGGAAAATGTCAACACCCTCCACGCATGTCTTCATCTGAAAATAGCAAGCTAACACTACAGTTTGCAGCTGTTTGATTCCTTTTTATAAACCTGAATCATGCTAAGACAGGCTGGACTTTGGGGAAAAAAAATTAAGTTTCTTCCTCCAAACAATCTGGCCACCCTTTTATTACTAAAATAACATTTCACAGTCTTTCTCACTTTGATGCTCTTTTTACTTCAAATAATTTTCAAAAAAACCCTCATTTATGAGACGGATTTCTAGACCAGGGACAGCGAGAAACCATACCTTCAGCATGCTCGTCTTGTAGCAGATACAATTTTGTGTTCATTCTCACTAGTGTTTCTAATCTCCGAGAAGCCCTGGAAGCTCTGGAGAGCAAAGGTTCACTGCAGAACCTCATGTGGCATCAGCGAAGACGTCCTTGCAGCTAATGCTCAGTTTACCAAAAACATCTTAGCGGGGGCATCAGCTTTATTCCAGTATGAGCTGCTGGAAATATTAGAAACTTGATACGTAAAGGTTAAGTGATTTGCAAGAAGTGTCAGAGCTCAGGTCAAGATTAGCCGTCATGCTTTGAAATCTTTAAAAAGTCATGGCAAAGAATTGTTGACAGCAGATGTAAATAGAAAACACACACAAGAGAACAAAGACGTTTGCAGTGGGGAGGAGGTCAGAGAGTGCACAAACAATGCAGGTCAGTGAACTAAACTGACAGCCGTGAAGATTAAGGTGAATCTTAAAAAGTTGTGTTACACTGCACTAAAAAGAGATTTGATGATTTTTATCTGATTAACATCATGCAAGGCTCATAAACAAATTGTGTTGCTACTTAATTTCTTATCAGTGCATGTACAAAATATCATTATTCTGCTAAGACTATCCACCACAGTTGTTGTTGTCAGGGTAATCAGGCATTTGCTTATCAGTATATGGAATTACACTGTCAACAAAGCGGCATAAATAACATGTTTCCCAATTCACTGCAAGAGGATGCGTTATGTCCTGCCATGGTTAAGTATGAGAACAGATTTTTAAACAGAAAAAGAGAAATGTGAATGTTGGAATATTCACAAAAGCATGTTTTCATACAGAAAATTTGGACACAAATCCTGCATGAGACCATTTATTGTGGCCATTTTTTGTTTGCTGTCACTTTACATTTTAGAGTTGAACTAGTGTTNAAGACCATTTATTGTGGCCATTTTTTGTTTTACTGTCACTTTCACAGAGGAGTCCTGTCTCAGGGATAGATGAGCTAAACTGCACTAAGAGCCAGACGCTGGGGGACGTACAGTGCACAGAGCACTTCCCATGGCTCTCTCTCTCTGTTGTTGTTGTAGTTATACACTGTTAACTTATATCTAACATTAGTTCATTGCTATTCACATGGTGTTCCTCTGTCCCACTCCCTCCCGGGGGAGTGGTCACTGTTTCAGAGGCATGGCTTACTGTCAGATGTCCCAGGGATACCTTAGCTGGCCGACTCTGCGCTCGTGTTCTTATCCACCTGCTGCATCACCCCATTCACCTGGATGCCCCCCTCGTCATCTGGGTTCCCCCATCAACCATCATCCCTAGCGGATGATGTGGGTGCTGCATCCTCAGCACCCACAGGTCCTCCTCCTCATCTCTGGAGTCGACGTCAATTCCGATGCCTGGCTTACTGTGAGATGTCCCAGGGATACCTTAGCTGGCCGACTCTGCGCTCGTGTTCTTATCCACCTGCTGCATCACCCCATTCACCTGGATGCCCCCCTCGTCATCTGGGTTCCCCCATCAACCATCATCCCTAGCGGATGATGTGGGTGCTGCATCCTCAGCACCCACAGGTCCTCCTCCTCATCTCTGGAGTCGACGTCAATTCCGATGCCTGGCTTACTGTGAGATGTCCCAGGGATACCTTAGCTGGCCGACTCTGCGCTCGTGTTCTTATCCACCGGCTGCATCACCCCATTCACCTGGATGCCCCCCTCGTCATCTGGGTTCCCCCATCAACCATCATCCTTAGCGGAATGTTTGGGGGGCATTCACCTGGATGCCCCCTGGACATTCCGTATACTGAACTATTATAACATGGGGACACCTGCCCTGGTCACATCTACAGCCTGTCCGTCCTGGGGGTGGATCTCTCTCATCCTGTGGGTCTCCCTAAGGTTTCTCATTTTTCCCAAAGATGGGTTTTCGAGTTTTTCCTTACCGCGATGGAGGGTCTAAGGACAGGGGATGTGCTGGGACAGTCCTTTTGTTTGTGTGTTTATTTTTAATTGTACATTCATGTTGTTTATTGTCTGCACTGATTCTGTTTATTGTTCATATATACATCTTCTGTACAGTCCTCTGAGACAACTTGTTGTGATATAGGGCTATACAAATAAATTTGATTTGATTTGATTTGACTTTACATTTTAGAGTTGAACTAGTGTTTTAGTGAAACAAAATCCTATTGTTGCTTTAACACCAACTGAAGTGAGCTGAAGCAAAATGGGACACTGATGCCTTATAATACACAGGTTAGTCCATTGCTTGCTAAATAATAACATTGTCAGATTGTTATGTATTTCAAATTGTGCAAAAATCTAATTTGAATGCAAAAAGTCTGATTTGCATCACCAAAGAAAGTTGTAACTGAATGACCAGCTTCCTGTAACCATTTTGCATCTTGTTGTTGATAAAATTGCTTCTGTTAAGCTGCAGATTAAAAATGGACCGGAGCGCTTATGCTATTGTATAACAAGTAAACTTTAAGACATGTACACTCTTTGCTTGTCTCTACATACTTCTGAGAACTGAGAGCAAATCCAAGAGCAAAAACCTTAATTAAATTGTTCATCATTATTGCAGCAGCTAGTTAAGTCTCTTCTTTCACATTTTTCACACATAACAATCCTCAACAAGTCATGAAACGTTATTGGATAGCTCAGTTAGTTACAGATCAATAATCTGTTGTTTAATTGTGTTTGATTAAACATAAAACTACAGAGAAAATATACAATTTACTTGGATAATTTCCTTCAGTCTTGTCACAAGTACTGACTGCGTTACCAGTTAAGAGCAGGTTATAAGAGAAGATTCAGATCTATTCTTAGAGTATGATTGTAGGCTTTTGTTATTCATGAGGGATTTAGGTGTGTGTTATACTCATCCAGTGCATCATCATTACTTAGGCAATGGGCTGTCTTTAGCTCCTTCTTGTTGTAATGCTTTCATTATAGCGAAGATGGAAGAAATGATAATGATCCCGATTTAACAAAGTTACATTTAAGGCTACAGTAACATGAGGTTAATGTGTTTGTTAGCATCCTAAGCTCAACATTTGCCCAGTCTTAACTCTTGTTGCACAAACCTGACCATCTGTACGAATCTGGACATTAAACTTGCTGCTACACTACTAAAGGCCTGTATATTCTCTGCACAACCAAAGAAATTTGTTTGTTTGCTCAAGGTGGGAAGAAGAACAACAAAGGTCTTTCTGGCCTGGAAATTTCATGCTTCATGAGAAACCTTTTCTGCAGCCACATCTTTATATGCTTTACATCAGGAGTGCCCAAGTCCAGTCCAAGGACCCGAAGTGATGAATGACCGGATGTGGATAAGGGAATACAACCATGTGATTCAGGAGTGTTGGAGAAGGATATATCTAAAAGTTGCAGGATAGTAGCGCTCAAGGACTGGACTTGGGGAGCCTTTGCCTTACATAATGCGTTGTATCTTCATACTTCCTCACCATCTCAGCCAGCCGCTCCTCAAAAGGATTCAAGACAACTATTGCATGAGTGGTCAAACACCTGAATGTGGACAAAAAGTATAAAAAGTGCTGGCATGGAGAAACTTTACTTTTGTTCTTGTCACCATGAGAAAACAAACATTTCTCTGTTTTTGCTAAGTATGTACAAGCATTAATTTGGTTCATAAAGCGACGCTTGGCATGGTGGACCTTTCAGAATTCTCTAGAGAAGCTAACACGTTCAACTCTCCTGAAAAAAGAAGTTGTCATTAGAAACTCTTGAGAGCTGGTAATTTTACATTTATGTTTCATGAATACAAAACCACATGTATAAACTTAAAAACAGGAGATTATAGTAGTAAATATGCTATTATTTGTGAAATAATCTCATAAAAAGCTAAGAATATAGCCTGTTTGTAGCCTAAATGTTAAATGGTTATAATATATAATTAAAATAATTAAAACATTAGTTAAATATTGTCTTTGAAGGGGTTGGTAGTTACTGAAGTTTCACTTATAAAGAACCAGTTCAGAAGTTTGTTCCAGTTCTGAGTTCATTGCTATGCTAAAGGCAGCTAAACTAAGCTAAGAGAAGTAATGTTAAGCTAAGTTAGCCTCTAGCTTCAAATGCACATGCTAACTAAGATTTTGCAATATCTCAGAGGTTTTCTGGATAGGAAGATCTGTTAGATACAGTTATATATTTATTAATTTGAAGAAGATGATATTTTATGTGTTAAAAGACCATATCTAGACAATGCCATTTATCCTCATGATGTATTATTATACTCCCCTGGTGTTGTCACACTGTCAGGGGAGGTGATCTTTCATGCTTGGTCTAATGCCAGCACATTCTTGGGACCAGACGTTATATTTGCTGTCCACTAGCCACCGACCTCACATAAAAAGCTGCCCATTGTCTGCAGCAGCTGCTGTTTGTCTCCACAACTCTGCAACTATTCATTCACAGGTAAGACTGGTTTGGGATGAAATTCACAGTTATATGTCTAACTTTTAAATATGATGTTTAAAGTGTAAAATTATCCTTTTTTCTTTCATTTGGTTTAAGTGACGAATGGATTTTTTAAAATTAATATCTTTGTACTACTACTTCTTAGATCATTTGCTCAAAAAAGACTGTTATTACAAAGATGAGAAGATATTCACCAAGGTTTGCTGTGGTTAAAATGGTATATTTATCCATATCTACATTGTTTTACTTTGTATTTATAAATTATTTTAACCAAGTGAAAATATCTAATCTACCATCTCTGCTTGTGTTATGTTTTTTATGCTAACTTATATGTAGAAGTAATCTTACATCAACCCATGTCAACAAGCTCTGAGATGTAATTAGTGAAACTCCACAAAAAGCTGATGCTGAATAGAAGATGCTGAATATACTGCAGGAAACTGCTCTTGCCATGTCCTTGCTTTAATCCTTCTATCAAAAGGATGTCAATGACTGGGTGCTATGCAGCACTTCAGCGGGTCAGATTACATTGTGGACTGATGGAATGATCCAAAGTACCCTAAAATTCTGTTAATACACACTCTTCTATCTCTCCTAAGTGTTTGATTTTGTGATTATAGCTGCAGTGAAGTAAAAGAAAACATTGTATAATTGTACCCATGTAAACCTAACTGTGTTTGTTTATAACATCAGTCTCATCTGTCTTCTGTTGCAGGAGTACCACACACCCAGAGCGATGAATCCCAAAGGGGATAAGGTGAGTCAGCTATGTTCCACTGTGTTAATCCAGCCTGCATAGAGAGAGGACACATCGTCCTTACAGACATGGCAAAGATGTGGCAATGGTTATCGGTCAGAATTGTTATCAGCATCCCTGAGAGCTTTCCGCTTGACTTCATACTAATAATAAAGTGTTATCTTTTCACATGTGGGTGCAGTAAGTGGTATTGAATTTGACACTTACAGGTCATTCCTTACAATTTTACTGTACATAGCACAGCTACACATGGTCATGTAAGAGTTATTTATAGGGATTCATTTCTAGCTGGAGGACAACATTTTTAATATACAGGCATATAACTGTAATTGTTTTAGGTCTGACACTCGTGTGTACCATAAAACCAAAATGATCTCAGTAACTATTTGATTTAAGATTTTTTATTAATTTATTGAGCTTTGAAATTGTGTTGACAAAATAATTTTCTTGCAGCCGAAGTCAAAGATTTCAGCTTCTCGCAAGCTCTCCCTCAAAGTGAGTTGTTATTATCTACATTTTTTTTTGCTTTATGCACCCCCACAGTCCTTCAGTCCTTTTAACACAGTTCTAAAAGTGCTCGTTTCATTGGTTCATAACAGATATTTTCTTGCACATTTCTAAAAAGCCATTATAGCTACATGTTTATGTAACACAATTTCTTGGCTTTTGCACATGTATTACTGCATGCCATATTAAGTTTACAACTTTTCCAAATGATTATTGAAATAAACAGTATGTTGTGATCTTCATGTGCAAAATATACTGTACACGGGGAAATCCTGCAATCCTACATGTTGATCTAAAAGGGAACTTAACATGTATGTCAGATGAGGACTTTTCAATGACCACACCCAGCTACCTTTAATTGAAACCTGTTGTGTCCAATCAGATGTTACTCCTCACAAGAGCCTGTGAGGATTTAGAGAGGGAAAATCAGGAGCGGGAAGAGGAGAAAGTGCGTTATTTAGGGGAGAAGTTGCCTCCTTTGCAGCTGTCTGGATTGTCATTGGACGACCTCCAAGTAAGGCCCGTTGGAGAGCTGCCTTTTTAAACAGCAGAAAATATTTTCACATACTTCATGCGTATTTAAAAAATGCCCTTTTCAGACTCTGTGCAAACAACTTCATGAAAAAATTGATGTTGTGGACGAAGAGAGGTATGACTGCGAACACAAAGTGAGCAAGCACAACAAAGATGTAAGTCTCTATTAACCACATCCTACAAACATTTCTGAACAGATCTGTTAAAAATGTTCCAAAGGCTTAAAAGGTACTTAAAAAGCAGAACGTATGTCACATATTTTGTTTAATGCTTTAGATCCATGAGCTGAAACTGAAAGTACAGGACCTCGGAGGCAAGTTCAAAAAGCCTGCCCTGAGGAAAGTGAGAGTATCAGCAGACGAGATGATGAGAGCTCTTCTGGGCTCCAAACACAAGGGCTCAATGGATCTCAGAGCTAACCTCAAGTCTGTAAAGAAGGAGGACGTCAAACAAGATAAGGTACCAGAGCTCACAGATGTATTTATTATCTGTCAGTCTCCGATGTTTTCTAGAGAACAAGCAGTTGTAAATTCCCTGTTTCCTCAGGTGCTTACCTCTGAAGTGGGTGACTGGCGTAAGAATGTTGAGGCCATGTCAGGCATGGAGGGCCGCAAGAAGATGTTTGATACAGGCGGCGGAGCACAGTGAAATGCTGCAAACAATGAAGAAGATCATCGAAAAGCAGGGAAAATTTAACGGTTTCAGCATAAATATGGAATTCTAATCCAGACGCTAGCTGAAACGTGCTTACCAACTGTTTTCAGTGCAATGTCTCAAAGTACATAAAGTGTAGGATGAATACAGACCCACTGTATTCTTTTTTTTAACAAAAAAAAAAAAATCATATTTTGTTTTGTTATGTCACCTCAAGGCAAGGAAAATGGAACAAATAAATATTTTTTCTTCCAGTCTTTAAAGTTCAGCACTTGACTTTATCATGTTTCACTTTACTGGCACCATTTGGTTTATGTGTGGCATGTATAAAGGCTTAGCTGAATGATGGATTAAAAAAAGATGAAAACTCCAGGGAGGGAGCAACAGGTGCTGCATGGATTCCACCTCATACTGCTGGAATAGATCTTGGAGACATGTTACAAGTGAAAGCAAACTAAAAACACATGAATTTCCAAGGCTCAGAGTGGAAGAATTTATGTTTTTAATAGAGATAAAGCTTTAGGACTTAAGTATAATAGAAATTTATCTTTGAGTTGAATATTAAATTATGCAACAATGAAAATAAAACCAAAAGAGACATTTCAGGTTCTTTATCTAAATTTTGAGCCTTTAAGCTTTCACAACTTGAAGCCAAAACAGGCTTAACTTGAGTTGGATGAAAAAAATCCACAGACACAGCTGCCCTGCACATCGTATGCATTCCTGTGCTTACTCTGTGTGTTTGTCACTGGGCTGACTGGCTTCTGACGCCCAGCCACTGTCATTTAAGGTATGACAGTAGCACCAACAATAGCTTCAAGTTCTCTGTAAAGTGAACCTCAGAAGGTGTATTGTATGCTTTTATGGGCGAGTTATGGAAAAGCCTGTGTGTGTTTAAACAGCTGTCTCTCTAGGAGGATAACAAGTCCAAATGCTGTGTGAAAGATAGATGAGGAAAAGTTGTCTGCATTTCAATCAGCAGCTGCAGAGTGTATGAGTGTGTGTCATGCTTTGATTTGTGTCCATGCCGAAAGGCTTGTTACATAACCTCTTGTGCCCTTGGAATCAGCCTTTGCAAGCTGATAATGAAAAGCAATTCCGATTTCAATGTGCATTCTGTACCTAAAGATAAAC
The DNA here is from genome assembly GCA_026261665.1 of Melanotaenia duboulayi. Classification (NCBI taxonomy): domain Eukaryota; kingdom Metazoa; phylum Chordata; class Actinopteri; order Atheriniformes; family Melanotaeniidae; genus Melanotaenia; species Melanotaenia duboulayi. Next base: position 21,206,707 of record CM047997.1, read on the forward strand.
ACAAATGGGAGCACATTCATGCAGAACAAATGGTCCAGATATGACATGCAGAACACCTTCATGTCAACACCTCATGTTGGAGGCTGTTCAGCACAAAGGCCATGACACCAGAGCCTTCAGTGAAACCCGCTGAGATGACAAACATTAAGATGTGGCTTGACGTGCCAAGACCAGCGTATCTGCAGTGCACTTCAGCGAATGTGCCACATGGTGGTAGCACACAGATGCAAAAGAATGAACATAAATGTATATCTTCAGCTTCAGTAGTGGAAGTTAAAGCACCTTAAACATTTGCATGAAAGCACTGGCCATACCACAAGAACATGAAGCTTTATCTCTGCTTAGAGGAAAAAAAGCATTTCTTTGATGGAAGTCTCTGAAAATAATCAGTATGCAGCCTGAAATGTAAATGTTAGAGTCCTTTGGAAATAAGAACAATAAAATGTTGTTTAATTTTAAGCCATTAATAATTTAATAGGTTAATGCGCAATCATGTAGGAGTTACATAGGCTATTTCACTTAAGTGAGTACTTCTTTTTACTTTCTTAAGTACAGCTGTTGGCCAAAAAGAGAAGCCATGTAGGTCCTGCAGCTCCTTTGGGTCCTGCAGTTTGGACTGATTGATTAATTTTATCTGTGATTTGGGGCTACACAAATAAAAACAGGATGCCTTAAGTAAAGTTAAGTTGACATCCTGCCTCTATTCCTTTCTGTTTTATGACTAACAGGAAAAGAGAAACCATATTTCCACAAGTTGTAAGATGGAAGTAGTGGCATCTGACAGTAAATAATTACCGCTGTGGCTGTTAGCAGTGCCAGTTCATTTCACTCATTGAATTACCTCAAAGGAGAAGAGGAATGAGATTTAGTCTGCAAAGAAAATGCTGAAGCAGATTACAGTGTTTGCAGTGTGTATGTGTGCGGCCTGATGAGGGAGTGTGATTGATGTCATTAATCTTCAACACGCAACACGAGCAGCGTATTTATTGCCAGAGGGACCAGCAATAGAAGACTTTTCAACAACCGTGAGCTTCGTGCTTGTATCTTAATGTTGTGCACATGCAAGCGGGCATGCACCCTGAAAAATGTTTTTTGGTGGCAGTGTTAATTTAGCCTACTCATGCTTGTCAAAGTTATGGGGTTTTGAATGCATTTAGTTTCTGCAAAGTAAACAAATATATTCCCAGTTCAAGTTCAGTTGATTCTAAGCGGCTTTGGCTCGGGGCAATGTTAATTATGTTACCCATGTAATGAGAGTTTTGCATAAATATGACCTTTTGCTATTTAACCTGCAGCGTTCAACACCGCTGACTTATGTTCTCACGGTTTAACGACTGCACTTTTTCCATTAGTTTCATTTATTCAAACCATATTGCTCATTTTACATGTAGCCAAAATTTTGTAATTTTCTATTAGATCTAAAAATGAAGATCAACGGTTCCAAGACAAAGCATACTCATGACACATGTATGACTGAACGTACTATCCATATGCTTATTCACAAGACTGGCTGGGTCACTTGATTCTTCTCATAACAGAAAAATTGTTTACATTTACTGTAGTAGTGTTAGTTAATTTACATTATGATTATTTTCATATACATCTGTCTTCATAGTACTGGAATGATTCATATTATTGCTTATGTTAAGTTTAATCTGAGAGTAGTGCTATACAGATAGCACTAAAGACTCTGCAGAACCCAGTTTGACTCCAGGCAAAGGTTAGTTCAGGTTATAGACTGACTCCAGCTTCAGACTTATTGAGGTGGGTGTTAGTTTAGTATACACGCTCAGCACTAGCAGGGATTGGCTGAGGGGGGTGTAGGTGCTGAGACCTTGAATAGAGTCTTGGAGGAAGAATAAATGGTAAACAACTTCTGCAGACTCTTGTACTCTGTTAAATGTGTGGCGGCATAATAAATTACATAAATGATTAATTATTAATGCATTATTATTATTTGCACTGCAATATCAATTATTCGATGGAGCTGGACAGATAGCGTACAGAAGTTTTAGTTCTTTAAAGACTTTTGTAAATTTTGTTTGCAAATGGTGAACTCCACAAAGTTAAGATTTTTTGTCAAGCTTTAAAAAGTGTTAAAGATGTCAGTAAATCAGCAAGAACAACAAAAGAATACAGTACCTTAAAAATAAAACAAGTAATACTAATATTGCTATTTTTTATCATCAACATTATTATTACTTTTAGAAGATTAATTACAATAATTTACATGCACATTTCCCTGTTGGTTGGGCCAACACATTTTTCTTTTTTTTTTGTTCTTTCTTTCATGTCAAGCCCATTTCCATGACCTCTCTGAGCTTCAGCTGCTTTTAAACACTATGTGTGAAATCATGGCGTGCTGCCATGATGTGACAGCAGCTTGAGTCAAATCTTGTTTATTTTCTAAATGATGGTCTTTATTTGAGGGTAATGACACAGAAAAGGAGCTTTAAGATAGCATTAGACTGGTGGATTAAGGGGTTTAAACAGTCAGGAAAATGCATATTAAATTTTTTAACATACACAGGCAACATTATAGAAATAATACAAACAATCCTGTCTACACCCACCTGGACCAGATGATGAGCACTGTGAGGGTTATGTTTTTTTATATTTCCAGTGCATTCAGTACCATCAGGCCGACCCTCCTGGGTGAAAAGCTGACAGCGATGCAGATGGATGATTCTCTTGTGTCCTGGTTTGTGGACTACCTGACCGGAAGACCACAGAGTGTCTGACACGGTGGTCAGCAACACTGGAGCACCACAAGGGACTGTCCTCTCCCCCTTTCTTTTCACCCTCTACACATCTGACTGCAGCTACCTGCCATCTTCAGATGTTTTCTGATGACTCTGCTATAGTTGGATGTATCAGTGGAGGAGATGCGGTAAAATATCGAGCTGCTGTGGACTCCTTTGTCGCATGGTGTTAGCAGAATCATCTGCAGCTTAATGTGACAAAGACTAAGGAACTGACTGTGGATTTGATGAGGTCCAAAACACAGGCGACACCTGTTTCAATACAGGGCGTCAATGTGGAAGAGGTGAAGGATTACAAATACCTTGGAGTGCATATTGACAATAAACTGGACTGGGTTTGAACACTGCGGCACTTTACAAGAAGGGCCAGAGCCGTCTCTATGTTTTGAGGCGGCTAAGGTCGTTTAACATCTGCCAAACACTGCTTAGGATGTTTTATGACTCTGTGGTGGCCAGTGCTATCCTCTAAGGTGTTGCATGCTGGGGCAGCAGGATGAGTTGCAGACACAAACAAACGGAACAAACTGATCCACATAGCCAGTAACATGGTGGGGATGGAGCTGGACTCTCTGACGGTGGTGTCGGAGAGGAGAATGTTGTCCATAATAAAGACAATACTAAACAATACCTCCCAYTGGCTTCACAACCTGCTGATCAGTCACAGGAGTACACTCAGTAAGAGACTGATACCACCTAAATGCTCCACTGAACCACACAGGAAATCATTCTTACCTGTGGCCATCAAACTGTACAACTCCTCCATACAGCAACAACATCCACGGTTATATATTTACACTTTGCACTGAATTTACATTTTACTGTCTGTCATATTTATAATACTGTGTATAGTACTCACTGGCAGGATTTATTCTGTATCTGTTCATATAGATAATGAATAGGTAATAAATTTGTAGATATAGTTTTCAGCTGTGCTNCTATTTTGTATCTGTTCATATAGATAACGAATAGGTAATGAATTTGTAGATATAGTTTTCAGCTGTGCTGAAGTCTCAAACGATATTTAGACTTTTGCCATGTTTGTCTTTTTTTCCAACCAGAAATATCAGTAATTGGACAAGATAATGGAACTGGAGAGGAGCACTTGAAAATATATGCATCTTTGAGGTTTGATATTAAATTGTAGGCTTAGTATAAAAGACGTGGGCCACTGGTACAATGATCAGGAGTGAGTTTACCTAATGCCATAGTAACCATGATGCCTTTCATGAAAGTAATTGATGCTTATTGTGAAGCTATTGGAGCCTTTGAAATTACATAAAGTATGTTTTAGGGTAAAATTCCATCTTTCCATATTGAGCTCAAAGGAGTTCGTCCGTCTGTCCATCCGTCCGTCCGTCCGTCCATCCATCTATGTCCAGGTAACGGTGGCAACAGTCACCAGTTACTTTCTGACCTCCCTCTTGACAACTATTCACTCCAGCTCTTCCCAAGACACCCCTTCACTTTCTCAAGCCAGCTAAGGGCTCCAATCAATATAATGACTGCGGTGGTGTGGTTTGATCAATTATGCAAATTTGAGTGCGCGGGTGCCAGCACAGGATCGGTATGCCCTCCAGCACCAGGACTGAGGGCACAAGACTTACTCATCTCCCAAGCAGCCCCACCTCAGCTTCACCTCCTCCACAGAAGAACAAAGAAGTACTCGTTACCCACCAGGGCTAAAACTGCATTGTTCCTGGTTTACCAGAGTGGAGTTGTTTAACCACGTCAGTGGCCTCAGCCCCAGTGATAGGGAGTGTACCTGAACTCCCCGACCTCTGTTTTCATTAAGCTGTATTAGTTCGATTCAGATAATGCTCAAAGTAATTCTACCTCTAGACTTTATTTCCAGTTGAGGTCAGCAGCATTCCACTTACATCATAAACAGTTGGTGACGTACCAAGAACAAATTCTGAGTCGTCTAACAGTTTGCCAGAATTTCTTCAAGGCTTCCATAGTATAGCTGAACATCCCACAGCTGAGTTTTTCCCCTCTGTAACTGCCTCACCCATGTTCTACTTGGCCTGTTGATGTAAACTGCCTCTGAGGTGTCACATCACCCAGCCTGTGGCCGGGTTCTGTGTTAATGCAAATCCAACTGTGTGATTGCAACTCTGCGATTGGCTGTGGATCTGCGAGACCTCCCTGCTCTTCTGACTCCCTGATTGGACGACTGCCATCCAGCCAAACCAACCAACGGACCACCTGGCCTTTAAAAGGGAGGAAGTGCCAACATTCGGGGCAGCTGGTCATTAAGCCCTCAGCTTGCCATCTGGGATTGTTAGTAAAGCGCTGGTTGATTGATTGTAGGAGCATTTAGTTTTCCCAATAGTTATATGATTGTGTTTGAGTTAAGATAAACTGAGATTGTTTGCTCTAATCGTTTGCGAATAGCCTTTTGTTTTTGGCAGTGGCTGCCCTGAACACTGCCCATTCAGAAAAATGATTTCCAGCTGCTCTTGAAATGTCACATAAACTTTGGAGCTGAAGATCCCCTCCACCCATCATGACCCCACACACCATAAAGAGATGATTAAGTGATAGCTCAGCTCTTTTGTCGTGTACAGAATATCACTGCGCTGTAAAGACAAAATGGTTCAGAAGTGGTAAATTTAGACACTGACCAACCCCCAGTGAGCTTTGGTCTATCCTTGTTGATGTCCCATTCACTGCACAATTCTAAAATAGGAAGGAAATGCAGAAGTTCTGCACAGATACAACATGAAGTATTTATAAACCTATTAATAAAACATGTGAATTGCTCAGTATTGCTTCTTGCTCTAGAAAGAGGAGTATTATCTGCCTGATGACTATTTATTATTGCCTCAATCAAAACCATCAACTTTTTTTATCTACTGATAAATTAATTATTCAGTTGTTGTGTCTTCAGCCTTGCATCATTCACAACTTTCCTACCATCAGCTCGATTAGCCTGACTCCCCTTTTCATTATTATCTCCCCTGAGCCAATAGAGACAAAGATGGGTCTGATGACTATTGGTTTTAGACACCAAAGCTGGCTAAGGATCAAGACGATGTAACAACTGAACACCTCCCATGTTAAAGTCAGGTGGGAAGCTTTGTAAAGGGCATCAAATATAAACTATAAATATTCAACTTGAGAAAGATACAGCTTTCCTGAAGTTTAATGTAATTGTATTTTTTAAAAATAGTTTGAACTGAAAGTTTTCAACTTTCTGGGGAAATGTGCTTACAGTTCTAATAGAATCTAAACTGTTAACAAGACA
>CM047997.1:21238533-21273478 GCA_026261665.1 Melanotaenia duboulayi
TCCAGGTCACCATTTTGGGCTGAGCCCGACCGTGCCCCATGGGCAAAGGACAGTGTATTATATACAGTATAAAAGGGTAAAAGGGAACACCCTAGACAGTTTCACTGAAGTAATTAAAGAAGATTTAAGAAATTTCACCACTGTTGGCCACACCCACTTTTCAATGGTTAGACATAGGGAAAGATAAAACTTGAAAAGCTGAAAAAACACTGCCTGCCATCAAGTATTTCATCCACAGTATATGTGTATATATATATATATACTGTGTATATATATATATATATATATATGTATATATATATAAAATATGATTAGACTGTCATTGTTGGCCTTGAATCGGCTACAGGTCGCAGCAACATGACAAGCTGAATGCAGTGGATGGGTGGATGAGTGCTTGTTAGATTAATGGAAACGTTTGTCCAAACGTTTGACTGGTACTGCATACAGTTCACATCCCACACGCAGAGATTTTACTGAGTTTCTGATGTTTTCTGTACATTTTAAGCAAGGAAGTGAAACCACTCCAGCACAACTGACTTGGGTGTTTCCTTACCGACAAGGAGAATATACAGCCGTTATCTGTGTGAACAAGTGTCTCCACTGTTCTGACACTCAAACTAATCTATGTCCCCTCAGAGACTGAGTTCTTGTGTTCTCGACCTATTAAAAATGGCCACAGCGGTGTCATGGTTATTAAAGAGAGCACAATTAGAGGAGCTATTAACAACAGGAATTAATTTGCTTTTATAGCCCGCCTGTTATGTCTGCTTTTGTTGCTTGAAAGTATGCAGCAATGTCTTTCACATGGTCTTCTATCTCACCTCCTTTTTTACATAGGGTAAATAACACAAGGAGATGCAATGTTACTATAAACATCTATGAGTGAGATGACTTGGCATCAACCTTGATGTTAGGAAAATTCAAAATCTGTTTTCCAAATCACACACCTTTTTAATTGTGAGCAAGGTTCTTAGGAGGAAGAATTTTAAGAGCTCCTGAACTGAACTGGTTGCCATCAGGTCTCCTTATTGCTGTTCTTCCCCTTTATTCTGGTCCACAGACAGAACAGCAGATTGAAAAGGTCGCATCTCCAGACAGCAGGAGTAATTGAGCAAATTGCTTTTTAGCACAACATACCCATCCAACAGGGTCCCAACACAAGGAGGATAGGGTGAGGGATGGAAAATCAGTGTCAAAGGAACAGAAAGAAAGGAGAGGAGTGGGGGTAGGTTGACGAAGGGGTCATACTCATAGGTATAGATGGATAGCTGTTCGATATATAAGGCAGCATCTAGGGGGGTAAACTAAGGGAGAAGAGGGAGAAAAGGATGCTTTCTCACATACGCATAAAAATTTCATGCACCATGCTCTGTCTATTTCAGTACCATCTTCATCACCTGAGTGTTTTCACAGAAACCACTACTAAAATATCAGACTGTCTTCAAAAAGATGCTTCATTTCCTTAGTGGTTGAAGTGCTGCAAAGATTTCACTTGTTCTTATATCACCTAAAACGTGAAATTGTAATGAACTGCTTCTAGTTTTTACTGCATCTATTCGAAAGTCAGTTCATGGACGGTTACCAGCCTGACAAAACTGGGAGGTTGGAAGAGGTGTTCAAAGCTTTGTCAAGAAAGTGACTAGTGACAAATCTAGTTATTGGAGATTTATGGAGAGTGTCGTGGAAGCACGTTTTCCTTCATACTCTTCTCAATGAGCAGCATTGCTGCTGTAGTCCCAAAAGCAGGCGCCATAGGCCCAGTGTTGTGTTGAAATAAATAGCCGTGCCATGAAAATCACCACCCTTACTAGCTTTCCATAGTACATGCACCGCTATCCCTCCTTGTTAAAGCTTTAAAACAAAGAATTGAAAATGAATTGTATGTGAAAGAAGCTGCCGCAGACCTAATTCATGGTGATTCTATTTGCTTACATATCTCTGCAGCTAAAGGAATCTATACCAGGATCAAAAGCAGTACACTGCACATAAATGTGGCCTTTTTTCTTTTTCTGCACTTGTTAATTTTCTGTTGTTATACTTATTTGAATTCTGTCACACAACAAGCTCCAGAGGCACCCACTATTGCAAATATATGTCCCTCTAGACTTTACCAACAAATCCCACTTTATCAACAAAACACACCAGAACTCCCAGAAGAAACTTATCAGCATTGACGGTGTTTCCTGTGAGTTTCATGCAAGTATTCAAGCTGGATTCATAAATCTATTTGACTGCACCAGACTGTTGTGATTTGCTCGTTTCAACCTGGTTGACCTGTTCCTGGCATGCTGCATATTTATGAGCTCATTAGCATAATTAACGCCTTTTAAAACTTATAATGCTGGCTTTATGTGGCAGATGATGACTCTGTTTCTGCAGTGCAATACAAAGACCCTTGTACTGAACACAAAATTTGGTTGGAGACTGGAAGCAATTAGAAAAATGTAATGGTCTAAATTTTAATGCTGGCATATTTTAGTAGGAAGGGAAGAAAATGACTTTACTTGAAACTTGGCTTGCATTTATGCCGTGTGGCAGCTTTGGCAACTACAAATTTGTGGAATTGTAAAAGATTACACATCCCAGCTACAAAACTTTGGCTTAAGATTTTCAGCTGGGCCATCATTCAGCTTTTATGGGGCAAATTTGGGCTTCTTTTGTCTTCTGATTACCAACCCCAATTTACTCTGGCGCAGCATTTTCATGCTTTGGCAGTTATGATAATCTCACTATAAATAGGCCCTGCAGCCAGTGCTGAGCCTGAGCTGTCTCAGCAGACTTAGACACTAAGGGAGGCAGGTGTGTAAACCGGAAAATTATCTGATGATGAGCTGAAAATAAAAACACTTAGACTCAACAACAAGTGGATAGTTTCAGTTGCATGGACCGTAACCTTGAGACAGATCTTGAAGTAAAACAGTGATAGGTACCACAGCAGGAAAACCAAAACAAACTAAATGTGGATACAAATAAATCTAAATATGATGTATATTTAACCATAAAGCTGGAATATATTAAAGTCTGACATACTAATTCTTGTTTCTTATGCAGAGATGATGGCTTCGTATTTGCGATTTTGCCGTCTTCTCCTTTAAGTAATTTTAAATTACGGCTAATCATGATGTAATTTTACCATAAATGTGTGTCAAGCCCTCTGTTTACACTGAAAACTGTGGTAAATATACCATCTGGCAGTGATAACTAAAACAATAAGTCCTCAATTTTAGACAAAATTATACAAGCAGCTTCTGATTTATGGCTGTTGAACATCAATTTGTGCTGACTGTAACTGTGACTACTGGCGTATGTTATCAGCTGTACCTTAATGGCTACAAAATCTGTTGATTTGTGCTTTATTTGCTGGTTAATTCTTCTTGGTGACTCATAAAAGAAAATGAAAACCCTGTAAAATTGTCTTTCTTATGAGGGCAGAGCCTCGCTGTGTGTTAGGAGAGGACTCGAATGCAAGCAGATGAAGAAAACCAATAACTTTTATTAGCCAAACTAAATGCTCTGCTGCAGCACGGCTGCTGCAACAGAAATCCAAAGCACGAGGAAGGGCGTAGCAGGTGGTTCAAAGTAAACTTATCATGCATACCATAACAAGAAAGTAAAACAGAGATGCAGCACAAAACAAAAGAAACCCAGGAGTGTTAATGCTGAGGGAAGAGAAGGCTAATGTTATGCAGTAGTCTTAAACTTAGTTAAAACAAAGGCAGGAACCCTAACTCACAGTACATGAAGAGTGGAAAAATAGGAAATTAAACAAAGAGACCAAGTATAAACCCATAGACCTGGAAACAGAACAGCTAACATAATTTAGCTCAAACAGTGGCATGTAATATACCTTCCAGTAATCAATAAAAGCGGATTATGATGAGGTTTACCTTTTAATCTTAATCTGAGATGGTTTTATATTGTCTATTTTAAAATTAAGCTAGAAGTACATACATGGTACTTCTAAATCCATCCAATACTTTGCATGTCCTTTAGTCCACAGATAAGTCTAATCACCGATGGGCAGATTGGGGGAGTAGTGAACACTCAATTCATTAAGACTCAAATAAATGATTTAATTCAAGCAGAAAACCAAAATGTTTACATCTCTTGTGACAGTCACGTGAACTCTTTTCTATTTTCTATGTTTCTACCTTTTTTTTATTTTTTTTTTCATGTAGAAACCAAACAGTGCTTCACCAGTTCTGCTGCCCGGCCCCGGAGGCCCCCGAAGGGGAGACCTCGACCGCTTGTGTCCCCAGGTAAGATGACCACCTCTAAGTAGCATCTCCACAATTTATTTATTTTTTAAACTTTTGACTTATTTCAATTTCCTTCCTGTAAATTTCAATTGTCACCACTTTGCCAGTAATAATATTGGAACAGCAGAAGCTGCCCTTAGTCGACACAACGATCCCTGCAGTGGTGTCTACGTTGAAGTGGTTGTAAATGCTTCAGGATCTTCTAAAGTCACAGAATGAGTCACTCCACACAGTTTTAAATCTGCTACAGCGGCTTGGGTTTTGAGTCTTGTCAAAGGCTATTGATATAAATACAATGACAAATCCCATTTCCCAGAAAGTGATCATGCAGATGGAAAACATGGTGCCAATTTTTACAGGCAAAATGGGATGATGATGATGACGTTTCTGTGTCAGATTTACACATGCTTGTGATGAAGCTGATGCAGCCTGCTAATACTGCTATGTTAATTCCAAATAGTCATGTCAAGTCTGTAAAAGTTGGCTGACGTTGGTTTAGATGTGTGAATTCAAAACCTGGTTTCTGGGCAATATCTTTATGAAAAAAGAAAATAAAAACAGAACTAATAATTAGCTGCTGTAATGAGTACATGTATGCATGAGCATTAACAAGCTTTCAGTAATTTTGAGGAATCAAGATAATGAATATTTAGTAACCTTTAACTTTAAACCTTGGGCAGGCAATGTACATAAACAAAAAGAAACAGCTGCGGCACAGACATGGTATTATCTTGCTCCCTTTTAGGCAGAATTGACAGCTTGTTTGTCTCCTGCTTTTATTCACAAAAGTCCATTTCACCACCAGGGTTTCACTGAAAATTATAGCATTCATCCAACCAATACACATCAATAGTAATTAAGCCGTCCCCCCAAAAATGGTTTGTTTGTTGTGAGTTTCACTGGATTGCTGTGCTGCATTGTGTCAGCTTGGCAGAGACCAGCAGATAAGCAAACGGGTATTGAAAGCAAATCGTAGCCCCCACAGAGCTGGATACTATAGGTAGCAGAAGGCTGTAGACCAGGGCTACTCAATTCGGTCCTAAGAGGGCCGCTATCCAGCAGGTTTTCCATGTATCCCTGCAGTCAAATTAGGTGGCTCTAACAGCCAATCAGGTTCTACACAATAACTCATTAATTTGACTCAGGTGTGTTGGTACAGGAATACATGGAAAACCTGCTGGATTGCGGCCCTCGTAGGATCGAATTGAGTAGCCCTGCTGTAGACCAACAACCGACAATGTAGTTGCACTTTAAACACCTCCAACGTCTAAAGTTTAAAGTTGGCCACATGGATAGATGGAAGATCAGAGATTTAGAGGAAAAAAGAAAACAGCAGAGCTTCATAGAGCCTTTTATCAGATGAAACTCAAAACCCTTGTCTACTAGATTATCTGATGTGACTAATTTATTAGTTTTTTTAAATATAACTGAAAGAACTCAGAGAGCGGGAAAATCTGCCAAACCACTGGATCACTCTCCTAAGAAAAACCCCAAATGTTATGTACATGTATGTATATTTCAAGCTAACATCACTACCTATTCCCATCATCAGGTTAGATGCCAGATTCTATTTAAAATCTTTGACCTTGGAAACATTTCCTTACACACCAAGATGAAGCAGATGGCTGTAATAGTCTTGAAGTTACTGAATAAAAATATGGCAACAATCTGGGTTAGCTGTTAGTGTATTTAACATGTACCAATGATTCTGGGCATTATCTGTTTAGTTAGAAGCTGTAATGGCTGTAATTTCCCTATCCCTCCATAGTAAAGAATCCTTTAAAAAACCTCCTGGATCCAGGTGATGATCTGGATCACCGCCAAAATGTAATCACTTGTTCCTTTATTCCATCTGACATTTCCTGAAAATTTAATCAATAACTGTTTGAGTTAAGTTGCTAATAGAGAGACGGACCAACGCCGGCAAAAGCACAACCCCCGACTAGGTGGAGGTGACTAAACATCCTATTTGCAGTAATTAAAATTACTGAGGAGTGACTCATAATATCAAAGCTGGAGGGGAAATTGGCAAATTAGACACAAAAAATGATCAAAGTTCAGCAGCCAAAACTGTACTTCATATAAAGTGTGTGGGACTGTTTGGGTGTTATGTTTGCAAAAAGTGAACAGAAGAAAATCCCTTCTAACTCATCAGGGGACTTTCAACTTTTCAAAACACCCTCCTGCCAACCTCTGAAGCAAACCACTTCAAAGCCGGACCCTCCGGGGGCCGAGACAGAAAGCAGCTTGTGGTTTTTGTGTCTTTTTTTTTCTCTCTCGTTGTGTCCTATCTCTTTTATAAAGCTGTATTCTTGTTGTGGTTGGTTTCTGTACTTCCGCATTGTTGTCAGTAATTTGTTGATCATCTTCTCACGTGGCATCCCCACATCACAGCAACATGACTCCACACGGCACCCGCACCTCATTGCATCCGTCATCACTCATACTCATGTCATTTGGGCTTGTCTCCACAAAAGTGGTCACATTGAGTTCAAAATGTGCAAATATTACCATGTGAGTAAAATTTACTTGTGTATGTAAAACTACCATAATGCATCAATGTGTGTATTGTAGGATCTTGCTCATGTTGAAAACTAGTGAGCCTTCTGTTGACACATGTAATGCATCTGTGTTCATGTGAAAAAAATACTTATGTTGCATGCTTTGGCTTGGCAGTCAGAACATAATGTAGCTCCCTGTCTATGTGTGTATGTGTAGGTGTGTGTGCGCGTGTGTGTGTACGCTTGCGTGCCGTGTTACTATGGTACACTTGGCATGCTGTAGATAAAAGATAAATTACATCTAGATAAACACACGACACTGTGTTAAAGATCAGCAGGGATGAATGCATCACATCATATTTTCTGAACTGTAGGATTTATAGCCTTTGTTTCTTTACCTATTTATAGTTTGTTTTGCCATATATTGTTTTATTTACACCTGTAAAGATTCAGAAATGGCCAAGGCTGTTAATATATACATACTTATTGATAATTATGAGCCAAAGAATTAACAAAATCTTCCAAATGCTTCTGTCGATGTAAAAAAAAAAAAAAAAAACATACCAAGTTGCCATTTCATAAGCTTAAATCGTCAACACTTTGACTATACGAAGTTACAAATTAGAATTTAAGCTAAATTCAGGATGATTATTCCTGATATTGGGCGTGTGTAAATAACATTTCCCCCTTTAAAATGTTGTTTTAACTGTCTGAGTTTAGACTCTAAGAAGAAGGGATGCAGTGAATTCAAATCAAAGTGGGGGAATTTTGCTGTCTTGCACAACTGAGAAGTTTTGCACCAAATAAGACCTCATTATCATATATAAAAAAAGAAAACCCGACTCCTCCTTATGCAGCGCTGCCACTTCAGTGTGGAATGATGCCTTGTTTTGCTCACTGAACCAGCCACAGCAAAGTGCAATCATTGATATTTCGTTTGCACTGCTGCTTCGGTTGACAGTAATTCAAGAGTCTGAGTCAAAGAAGTCGACTCAGAAAAGGGCAGCTGCTTCAAATCAGAGTGCTGAGCTTCCTCTTGGTTTCAGTCCACACCTGAAAAGTTTAAGCAGATTAGTTAGGAAGCAGGAAAATAACTGACCTGATGTTTGTGGGATTATTTAAATGTGAAGAAAGTTGTGAGTTGAAAGGGCAGGCGTGAGGATTTTACTTTCACATATAATGAGGACCCTGAGGAGGCTGGAAACTCATCGTAGTCACTCATGTAAGGTCTCGAGAAAGCACCTAAAGGAATGTTTAGCGACTGTAGTGAATTTTTTATTGTGGGTCACAGTCACATCTATAATCACAAGTAAAGAGAGCTGAATGTGCAGGATGGGGGCATCCTTTCAATTAGTGGCGTGCACCATCTTCTGCTGCAGTCTGCTACACTTGCACCCGGGACCTCTATTGTTATCTTTATAGCTCCATAGGGGACCTGAGGTTTAACTTTCCACTTTGCAGCAAAACTAAGAAGTGCTGTAGTCAACACACAGGACTCCAGAAACCCAATAAACTGAAAGAAAATGATATTAGCTGAATATTTAAGTGTACAGAAAGGTGCAGCAGAAGAGTTATAAATGACCCAGCCCGTGGAAAAGACAGAGATTGAATTATTGCCTTTTCTATATTTGCTGTGTGTTTTTATGTGCATGCAAAAATAAAGCCTCTTCAGTTGTTAAGCAATCAGTACAATGGTGGAACTGCAGTGCCCCCATACTTGAGAGGCTTGATCTGAAATGTAACACAATAAAAGCCTTACAAGATTGCAGGCAAATGTTCACGCTCATTGTGAGGAATCTGTGATGCAGCGTGCCCGCTTTGTGGGAACAGATTTGTTCCATCTGCAGAAACTGTTATGGAGGAGATTTCTGGTCAACTGCATTATTTAAGTCTTGTTTCTACCACTGAATCAACTAGAGTTGAGCTACTTCCTTAGTTAATTAGAAGAAATAGCCAATAAAATGTTGGCTGGGTTCGCAATAACAGAGTTTGGTGTTCTTAGAGCGCAACGCAGCCTGAGGAAAAAGTCTAAATTAAAATCATAGGCTCAATATTTCAAATACTTTTGTAATTACTGATGAGTTAAGAAGTACTAAAGGGATAAAAAACATTAAGCCTTTGTTTGCCTTACACTACAAACACTTAAGATGAAACAGTATTAGATAAGTTTCCTGTAACACAAAGATAAACAGTCTAACACAGCATCACACACTCTCTCAAACAAAATGTCATGCACACTTTGAGATATGAACCAGCCCTGTTTAATTTGTTGTTCTCAGTGCGTTTCCATGTTCTCCATGACTACTAACAACTGGTTTGACAGTGCAGACCTTACACAGGACAGATTGCCAGAGAGTCTATGAAACATGTAGACTGATTTCACAGCAGCAAAAACTTACTGAAATTCTGATATAATCTTGGAAAGAAACACAAAACAAAACAAAAACATTAAGCCCCATAAATTTAATCTACAATGTCAAACCAGCTCCTTCAACAGAAAATATATTCATCTTACAAAATGTTTATTTTTGATTGATTTAAAGGATCTTCAATAAATAAGGGACCCTTTCTGGGATGACATTGCAAACAGAGGAGTTATAACACCACATTGTCTTTAATAAGAAACATTTCTCCTCTAGTAAGTGCCAACACATGTTGTAATTAGTCACAAGTTGCATGCTACTTTTTCATCCTTATAAATAAATTCTACTCAGCTTAAAACAGAAAGACTGGCACAATATTTTGTGTCTGCAATGCTTTCTAGCATGTTTTGAAATAAAATGGCATACCTCATGTAAAAAGATCAGTGAGTCACTCAGACTATAATAAAAGAGCTTAAATGATAGTAAACACAAACTAATTTGGTCTCAGAGTTAAATATAAACAAACCAGTCAGCCTTTGGATGGTGACGGAAGGATTTTTGGCACGATGCTTGATTCAGTCTCTGATCCAGCCGCTTGCATTTCCCCTCAACCAGCTTACAGAAAGACTGACACATTGCAAACCATCTAAAGCCCCTTTAAATTAGTTCTCCTGCGGCGCTCCTGACAAATGACTTACACTCACATTTACACACCAGCTCTTTAATTAGCTACCCCATGCTAATTAGCTCACACAATCTGCCATTTAGCATGTCAGAGGAGAATTAGGTAGCAACTTGTATCATAACAATGAAATGTCTGTTTTGTTCTTTTTGATCTTGTCAAGGTAATCATTTAAAAGGCAATGCTATGACTTGCTAATAAATTTCAACCTGCCTAATTTAGCTTAGCGGTTAGCTGCTACTGCATATGTAAAAAAAAAGTTTACAACCTTATCTTTTACGATAAACCATAAAATATGCTAAAATAACACCTGCTGAGGCATTTGACCTGAGTTAAATGTTAAAAGAAGGACAATGGATTTGAGAACCTGCCAGATCAAGTTTATTGTCCTTTATCATAAATACAAGTAAAAACCAAAAGACCTTGAGAGAATCAAGTGCAAAGAAATCATCTCTGGACATTTTTCTGTGGGACACTTCCCCTCAACACCCTTTTCTCTATTTAATGACTGGAATAAATAACATGCTATTTTAATTGTTGAGAGTCGTGCTGTTTGTTAAATGGAAAGGAGAATGAAGGACACAACTGGAACAGACACATAAGGGCTCTTTGTGGGGGGAGGACCACAGGTCCCATGATGCATTGAGGCTGTTAGAAGAGGACATTCAGGGTCACGCAAGAAAAGCGTGACTTGAGCTTTTTTTTTTCTTACAAGTCATTTTGGACTTGCCTCTGAGGTATGCAGCACCCACAAACACTGATCAGGGTCAGACTTGTCAAAGTGCAAGATCACTGCTGGTTTTGTCCTCACGCCAGCAGATGCCCAGCATTAGTCTCGCCTATGCAGCTGCAAATTAAATTTCACAGGTGGATTCCTCAGTCAGCTTCCTTCACCTCTTTACACCATAATTTAATATCTGTCCTCACATCCCTATGTCTTTGTATCTCTCTCTGTGCTGTGGTTTGGCCATCATGCTGCCTCATCTGAAGAAAGTGACCTTGGTTTCTTGTTGTGTTGTCATGGGAACAGACGACACAGCAGAAACATACAGCATAATATCCAGATATAGTGTGAGATAGGAATGCCTGAGATTTCACATGTTTGTTTTCCTTTTATCTACCCCATTGCAAAAACTACAGCCATCACAAAGCCCTGTGTTTTATTTCTGTCATCTTCCTATTCGCTTAAAGGGTTTGCCTCCTAGCCAATCGGAAGAGCACAATCAGTGTCATTATCCTTTGGGGACCATCCATTCAGTTGTTGGTTTTTGTTCTGGCTTGTTCATCTTTAAACACATCCTCTGGGACACGAGTATCCTAAATTCACTTGAAAATTGAAAAAAAAGCACTGAGGATGAATGAAAGGAGCTTTAAAGTGTGTGAGCGTTTGGAGTAATTTCTAATTAAAGTGATGCACCGACTAATTTATTTCCACCCTAAGGCCTGCTTTATGTAAGAACGGCAACACAGAGCAGCGACACCAGATCTGCACATGCTCAGCTGCATGATCAGACATCACTCATTGCTTTACAGTGCGTTTGTTCATAATGCATGTGGACTGTTATCGCTCCGGACATATATACTTAAAGAAAACCACGAGGTATGTTCCTGCACGTCAGCCACAACTCTGAGAGTTTCTCCCTCTGATCTGCTGAATATCCCAGCTTTGTGAAACAGAGGGTTTAACTGCTAAGCAGATTTAATGAGAGCACATTTTGATGAAGTTGCACCATCTGTGGTAGAGCATTTGTAATATGTGCACCTTTTAAATGTTTGAGCATTTCAGTGGTTACAATTAAAAGTTTTTAATCTGAAATATGCGGATCTGCTCCTTAAATCTTCTTTTAAATTTAATCTTAATCACTTTGAAAGGAAGAACATTGATGCTAACATTATAGACTGTCTGCAGGCTAAAGTTTATGCCCATGAAAATCAGTTTTAGTCCCAAGGTGTTTAATTCAAATGGTCAAAGCTGTTATAAAATTGAACAAAATGAAAAGTACTTTATGAATCAAAGAGTGAAATATCATATAATCATTTTATTATTATTACTGAGGTGAAGTTATTTGATATATCCTGTGTTTCTCAAAGCTCATCATCAAGTCCAGAAAATTACTTTAAAATGTTGTTTGAGGTTTAAAGATTTCATTTGTTACTTCACATTGCCCAGCAAAGATGCTGTAGTGCCTTTTTCATTCTTCATATTCATTGCTTTTAAGCTCTACCCAGCTAGTGAGTAGGAAATTTTTATCAAACGGGAATCATTTTGATTTTGCATGTGTCTCTAAGGTGTTTCCCTTTAAATATGTTTTTTTTATTCACTAAGCTGAGAACTGCAGGACTACATCACAGAACCATTCAAACATGCCTTAGACACCTAAACCGGTAAATGCAGCTTGAGTATTATCATTCTCCTACTTTATGACTTTGCAGATAGTTTTTTCTATTTTAAATCATAAATCATTTTAGATTCTCTGTTGAATTAGACTGTAAAAAAATCATAAAAGATTTAATGTCTGCAGTTTTCTGACTGGATTTCTGATCACGTTCTAGCCCACTGCCATATGGACAACATGTTAAATAATGGTTTTCGTCATTCTTGCAAAGCAGCTCACTTGTCCCTGGAGGCACAGCTACTGCACATTCATGATACTCTGTAAAATATGCAGCAGTATGGCTTATTATGCAGGGATAAGATTCTCTGCTGACAGTTAGTGCACGAGCCAAACAATGAATCTACATTTTTATTTTTTCCTACACTTTTTAGAGAAAAATTAGGAAATTTTGATGCTCTTTGTTCTCAGTCTGAATGCAGATCTGTGCACCTCCAATTAATCCTATATTCTGGTTACCACTGACATGTATGATTTGTAATGAGAAGTAATACTTAAAGATACACACTACATGCAATATCAATGCTCTCCTGTATCCCTCTTGTTTCTTTTTCTTGCCATTTTAATAGTTTGCCATCTTAATAGTCTTCATCATCTCAGGGGTCCTGAAGTACCCATAGCCTCATCCCTGCCTGAATGTGCAGCAATAAAAAGTNGAGTACCCATAGCCCCATTCAGCAGCCTGGTCAGTAGTTCATCCCCTGCCTGAATGTGCAGCAATAAAAAGTCCCATGTGTGTAAGCGAGTATTGGCAAATGCAAGAGACAAAGAAATGCAAAGGAAAAGACAAAACATAATGTTCAAGGATGAGTATCCCTTCTATTTATGTAGCTGACCTGCTATTTAAACTGCCTGCAGCTCTCCTAGTACACAAATGATCTCCATTCTGAGACAGAAATGGCTGCTACCAAAGACCAGAAACTCTAGCAGTCAGAGACATCCATCTGTCCACATGGCTGCACATTTTGTCCTGACCTTTTTTGCTTTTGGCCATTTGCCCATATTTTCACCCTCCATCAACTTAGCCATTGCTCTTCCTCTGAAACTGTAAAGAACAGCAGTTTTTACAGTTTGAATTCAATAAATTCCCTTTCAAACACGCGGTTTTCATCAGCACCTGGCTTTACTGTGGAAATGCTGCTATAATCCCCCAAAAGGGCATTCAGAGGCAACAAACAGAGCACAGCAGGAGCATTAAACCACATGTCAGTTCATACGGAGGGTAGTTTTAACAACTGTGAGCTCTTATTTCTGTCAATAAAACAGTGTTGCCTCAGTAAACAAAATGGAGTTTGGGGTCATTTGGCAGTAACATTAACAGTTAACAAGTTTTTGGGAGTTTTTTGTTTTCTTGTTTTTTTTTTGCTGCTCTCTGCTTTAGTGTTTTCACATGCCAGCTTTTATATTTGAATTGTTTAGAAAGCCACATGTATGTCTAAATCTAGCTGTGCAACCCATTTAAGTAAACCATTCTTAACTGTTTTATTTGTTATATAACAAATATCAATCTCTGTTAGCCATTACAGTTGTACTTTGTCATATCATTCGTCCTATATGAACTGCATGTATGATGTAGTCGGTCAAGCATCGGCTAAGCTGAAATAGGGTCCTGAGCATTCTCAGCAGTTTGAGTGCCTCATAATAAAAATATAGATTTTTCTAGAACTGTAACCCCCTGTTGCATCTTATATCACCTTCTGTAAAAAATGCTCTGCTTTTAGCTCCTGACTTATTAAGGTTAACCTCTCAGAAGGCTCTTTTTGCTTCAGTTAATGAAAGGATTGATCAAAGATGATGTCCTGCCATTGTTAATCTTTTCAGCCATGCCAAGCTAGCACTTTGGTAGGCAATTAGCAAATATTACAGGGTGATATTGTTAAATCGTAGAAGAAATATCTGAACTGACACTGAGGTGTTTCAGTTCTTTCATACAGCCTTTATTTATGGACTTTACTGAACTTTCAGACTCATGAAGAGCTATATAAATAACCTAAGGAGCAGGTTAATCTATAAACCATTAATAATTAACATGACCATGTGCTAAATATGATGGAGGAGCTTTGTAGTATCTATGTAGGAGTGTATCTATTCATACACTCTAGAAATAACAAACACTGTGTCAAGTTGTAATCTTGTAATCTTAGTCTGCATTTCTTATATGCTGTTGGTGCTAATTCAATATTAACCCTATAGAGCCCAATGTGACATATTTGATCCATACAGTTTCTGAGACATTTTCCATCACTCTATGATAAAAACTTCCTGTTCCTGTTGAACACAATATGATACATGTCCTCTGCCTCCTAACAGATACCAGGAAGCAGAAGATTACGCTTTCATAATGTTGACATATAACATGGTTATACAGGGTAAATATCCCAAAAAGGAGATTTGTTTTTTTTTTGTTAAAGCGCCAAATGAAGACCTCATATTCAAAAAAAATTGACTTTTCTTACCATTTTTTCATGGGTCATGGCTTAAAGGGTTAAAAAGGCAGAACAAGCAAAAATATGTTGCATTTATTACTCTTTCTTTGCAATAACCACAGAACTTGAATGAAGCAGAGATCTAACGAGGTGCAGGTTGTTCCCACTGTTTCCTGTGAAGGGACATTAATGGTCCGATGTGTGGGTGACACTGTCAACTTCAGCATGCATCACTGGGTAAAGTCCTTGCCCTTTGCAGCTTGCTGACAGCCTTATGACGGTGCATCAACAAGGAAATGAGTGGTGAGGAGGAGGTGGTGGTAGAGGAGGAGGAGAGGACATGGGAAACTGCTGACAAGGCTACCTGCTCCGTTGTCGCCTTGCTCAGTATAATGAGAGACGGGCATGATGAGGATGAAAATGAGTGGGAGAGAAGAAAGAAAGGGTGAGGAGTTTGAGTTTAGATGGGGGGGAGTGAGATTTAATAATGTAGTTACTTGTTTCCACTCAGTAAAATAACCACTCTTTATTGTAGAATGGTCTTCTATTTTAGGAAAATAGCCATTCGTCCTTTTTCCTTCCAGTATAATGAATAACCAACCTGCAGACCCCTGACTAATGATTAAAGAAAATGAACAAATTGGGAGGAGAGCATCACTCCATATTCTAGCCTTTGTGCAAGGTGCAGTCATAACCATGACTTCATCTGTGATTTATTCATTTTAGTGTATTTTGGTTTAGAAGAAGAGTGGCTGAGTCATCATTGCAGAGGGAATGTCAGGCCGTGTGATATCCTGTCAGGAGCCGGTCAAGCCCATTGTGACATGGGCCTGAAGTACTTTGACTTTACTAACGGGCCTAGTCACTTTCAAACAATCCGCATCTCTGCCAAAGGGAACCGTTGTCAGATAAAAGATTAAACACGAAGGTTTGAAAAGGAATAGTAGGACTCAGAAAGAAAAACCCTTCACATTTCACTGAGATGCAATTGAATTTTCCCGTTGTTATCGGTCTGGAAAAGATATAGAGCCCCACCACTCTCTTTAGTGTCAATGGAAACACAACACTAACCACAGACCAACTTTATTTTTTTTGCCACAGAAAGAACAGAGTGAAACTATTTTTAACCCTTCTTTTAAAAGCAATTTCACCGATGAGGGGAGACCGATTTGGACTGTATGATCATGTGCATCTGAGAACAGTGACAGATAATGGAGAATGTGCTGCAAAGTGAATAGCGCGGTGCCAGGCTATGCCTGTTGTGCTCATCTCCACCGTTGCAATAAAAATCATCCTCATTCCATTTCTTTTTTTTTTGTATTGTTGCTCAAAGTGCTGGTGACAAATGAGCTATGTAGGGGGGAAAAAAGTAATAACTTGACTTTGAAGATCTTAGTACATAAACTGAAGACAACTGAAACCACTTATAATGACGTGTGTTGGCATTGAAGACCAAGTTATGTAGATGGATAACATTTCCTGTAATACAGCAAAATCAAAGGTTAGAAAAGTGGAGTGGTTGTCAGCCAATGCAGACTGGGATTTGAGTTATGTCACCTGGGGATAAGTTTGAACTGCTTGTATAGAAAGTAATACAAAAAAATGCATTTAATAGATTGTCTAAACAAAAGTCAGACACTGCAGGTACAGCACAAATATTTTCTTTCCTTACAAAATTCAGCTAACATTATCAGCTCCTTACTGTTTTTGTTCTTCTTTTTTTTTTTTTTCTTTTTTTTTCTGTGAACTTTATCAAATCAAAACCTTGTGCATAAAGAACTCCAATGTTTAAGGGAAAAAAAAAGGTTTAAATCTTTGTTTTGGAGTTTTTGTAGTCATCTTGTTAAATCTGCCACTATCTTCTCATTTACAGTATGTCTCACTGCAGCAAATCTATGTTAGCAGCTCAGGGAGGTTTTCTTTGTTTTCAGTCTATATTATCCTGAATTTTAGTTAATTGCATTTCACACCCTCACCTTTTTGGTTGCTCTTAGATAATCAGTTTCAGCACCGATAATCCTCTCAAAACTCTTCACTGCCCGAATTAGGTCTTTGCTCTAATTTTCCAACTTGCAGCATCTTGTACTAAACTGATATTTCAACTTTTGCCACTACCATGCTAAATGTTTTATTTTATTTTCCATAAAGTCTTCTAGACCTAAAAAACATCAGTAAATACTTATTTTTTTCTCTTGTCTTAAACCTCAGTGAAAGTTTTATCTTCTTACTTTCCAGCTGAGCACCACAGTAAGTCAAGCAATTCCGGGCTCCTGACATGAATTTGGCAACTCATTCCATCTCTCCTCCCTGTATCTAAAAGTCTGGATTTATTTCAACCACACACCATTCCCCGAAATGTAAGACAACTCCCTGTCTGTCATTTGTAGGATCAGTCTATGGGCCATTCCTTTTCACCAACATTATTTTGTTTCAAGTTCCTCCTCCTGTTGTCCTGGTTCATGCAGGTTTTCCAAACTTGTGTTCATTGTTTACATAAATGTTTACAGTAACAATGATACAGTAATCAAACCAAAGCCAATTGTTTTAAATGAAAAGCTACAGCTAGCATAGTAAGCTAACGTAAATGCTAGCTCCCAGAGTCAAGCTATCAGTTTAGGATGCACTTGATGTGGTTCAGATGATCCAAATTACCCAAATTTAGACTAAAGAGATTAAAGCAATAAAACTCTTACTCTTACTCTTACGTACTAAAATAGCATGGGATTAGGTCGTAATGCATCCTCAGTGTTCTTCGGGTATATTCACTCATGTACGTCGAGCATACCTTTAGGGATTAAATCAGCGTGGCAAATGGACAATCAGTACTGTAGCATNTTAATGCATCCTCAGTGTTCTAAGGGTATATTCACTCATGTACGTCGAGCATTTCCTTTAGGGATTAAATCAGCATGGCAAATGGACAATCAGTACTGTAGCATCTTAGCTCCCTTTCACATTTACTGTACATGTACATGCAATAGTGGCACAGAAATGAATCTAAAGAAGCAACCATTGTACACTTTTGTGAAAACTGGTCAATAATTCTAACTTTTCCCCAAAATTGCTGTAAATGTACTCTATGTTGTGCTGCTAGTCTCTTTTAATGCTAATTGAGCTGTTAGCTTCATCACTTACTCTTTCTGTAAAAGTCACACTGAAGAAATCTAGTGTTTTAGCAAACTTCACACTAAAAGCAAAGAATCTGTGGGTTGTGATCTACACACTTACCTGAACCTGATCATGTTCGCACACATAGCACAAACACCCTGGAGATTATAGATCATGGTGGATGACATGGGTCCCATTTCAGGTAAAAAGTAAATCACATCATTTTTCAGAGTTACATTTTTATTTCTTCGTAAAGAAGTGGATTTTGTCTTGCTTGTGGAAGATATATTCTTACCCAGCAGTGACTGATAAATGTAACAGCATAGCAGGAAGAATTTATTCATGTAATCTTAAAGTGTAACTACACCCCCTACTTTTTGTGGAACTCCACCCACAGCTGAATTTGAAAAATGCCTGAAACTGCAAGGGTTGGAGGTGTGGGGTGATCATTGAGCAGAGAGTGGGCGAGTCGGGGTACACAGGCAGAAATGATTGA
The DNA here is from genome assembly GCA_026261665.1 of Melanotaenia duboulayi. Taxonomy (NCBI): domain Eukaryota; kingdom Metazoa; phylum Chordata; class Actinopteri; order Atheriniformes; family Melanotaeniidae; genus Melanotaenia; species Melanotaenia duboulayi. Next base: position 21,256,762 of record CM047997.1, read on the forward strand.
CAGACAGTAGCTCAGCTCACTGGTAGGATGCAAAGTGAGATTCACAAAGTACTGTATCTATGCCACAGAGCGGTCTTTGAGGTGGAAGGCTTTTCCCCTCCTGAATCTCCTCAGCTATACATGAACCAGGCGGTCCTGACCCGTATCAGTCTGAGCCGTTAACGCCGTTACATTGGCCTGTCAGCAGCTCCAGCAGCTCTGGAAAGCTGTCAAGACTCACGACAGGTTGTGGCAGCTGCAGGAAGTGCTGTTGCAAGTAGCCGCTGCTATGATTTAAGCTCCTGGCTGTTGCCAGATGAGGATCAGCAGGTAAAAAATAAAGTTTTACACCCCTCAAAAGCATAAATCTGTCCCATTGCAGGAATATTTCATCAGAAACTCTGTGAAAGGACAGAAGTCTGAAACTAGCAAATCTACACCATTTCACCATTTATATGCGTTGATAGGTGCGATTTTCTATGACTGCTAGGCAAGGACCCACCTATCTTCATCTGGAGGGAGGGGCTGTGAGGTTTTTAAAATTTTCTTGTGACGTAGAGAAGCACCAGTACGGCTCTACATCATGATAAACATAACCTGGTTTTACCCTGTAGGGGGCGTTATGAGCCATTTTTACCCACAAAATCCTGTATTTTAAATGTAGTTTTAATCACAATGGAGTAAGACTCTGTTACAGCTCAAAAAAAAAAAAAACATTTCCGGTGCGTTACCACTTTAAGCAGGATTTCTCATTTAATAAGAAGGAAGTAAGCAGACTGGCTAACTGAACTATTGTTCATACCTTCTTTCATCGTCCTCCATCAGCATATAGACCACATGTAGCTGGGTTTGTCAAACTGGCATTGACAAACCTTACACTTTGTATCATTGATTACCACTCTGCCTAAGTAAACCCCAACACTAGCAGAATCTGTGTTGGGGTTTTTTGCATTTATAAAATCAGAAAAATTTGGTCGTGCCAGTCTCTCAACCAAACTGAAATACTGAAGAGAGTCAGTTAAGCAAATGGCAATGTGGATTGGATCAGAGCAGAATGTGGATTGTCTTTGGCAATTACAGTTTTTTCATTTGTTTTCTTCTTGTGGGAATATTTACTGCAGTAAGTTTCCAAATACAGCAGTTACATCGATACTGTGTGAGAAAAATAGTTTAAGGACTTGTAAACCTCTGAATAGTAGTCTGACTTTTCCAAGCGCCTATAATTATCATCATAAGAACTTTCATCTGATTTTTTATGTAATAAATATGAAATGTTCTCTGTTGCTTAAAAAGAGCCTAATTTAAACAAAAAAATGTACACAAGGAGAACACATCCAAATATTTTCTAATAGGTGAAACAGTTAAAAATGGATAATAAAGGCAGTTATTTCCCCCTGATGCGTCGCATAATAGGCAATTAGTTTTTCATTTTTTTTTATCACTATGGTGGTGGTGGTTTGGGGTTTTGGTTGTTTGTTCCTCTCACAGCAGCAGCTAAATCTTTTCTCCAGGCATTGTTGTTTGTGAACAAACTCTTTTCTCTCTGCCTCTGTGCCAGGCATCCAAAAAAAGCTGCTTTTGCCATGAGGTATACAAATAGCATTGCAATTCTTATGTATGACAAGATGCGCATAAGAAGTGGGGAGATAAACATTAGAAAATACAAGGACGTTTTAAGCAAGCCATGTCAGCTCACGCTGAAAAAAACTCAGACATAATAAAAAAGAAAATTTAAGACAGTTTGCACCAGAATATGTTTATATTTTTGCCCATCTGTGCAAACTGCCAATTCAAAATATTCTTACTAAACAGGGATTTCAGTAAAGCAAAGCAGGCTTAGATTTCCAGGTATATCAAGGTGATCTCTTTTAAATAACCTTAGCCTAAGCCAACCCAGGTACTCTCAAATGAAATGGTTGGAGTTAACATTTGATAACCAATCATTAATATAAATTTGTAACTAGTTAAAAAGCAACATTAGCATTTTTGTGATGGGTGAATCTGTAAATTAATATACAGATTTTGTGTCTTGAAGAACAAATTATACAGTACATTTATATGATGAAAGAAAAAACAGGTGAACTATTAAATTAGTTTTACCAAACCTGGATGAATGTAAATGGTTAATTTAACTGTAATTGCATGAGACCACTACGCCCCTACAACTAGATACCTAGATAATGTTGTACGCTGCTAGATTCAAATGGACCTAGACATACCGCATGAGTTGTAAAAGTTCCATATTTTTGCATGCTTTTGCAATAACAGTAGTTATAAATTAAATGTATTCATTAAATTACTCTTGCTCAAATAATGTTGTGCTGCTTTCATGAAATGGTCAAAAGATTAAGACTCCATCCTAACTCACCTTCACATAAAGCCTTTCCAGGCTGCTGTGCTTCTCTAATACAAATCTGGTTTCACAACTACACTCATTCAAAAAAAAGTAATAATTCAAGAAAAGTTAACATCTGTGCATTTAATTTGGCTGTTCTAACATTGTAATACGATCTCCCACAGAGGTAAGTAACAGAGCATTTTGAACTATTTTAGTGAGTAACTCAGTAAGTAATTATCTTCCCATTCATATACTGGGACAAGGACATCCCAGGAAACGGAAACGGTCTCAACTGGGCATGTAACTGCAGTGCCTTGAAGTACAGACTTATAGACCTTTAAAGGTCTGTTGGCTTAACAATGGTAAGCCAATTTGGCAGTTTAGCATGTATATTTCAGGAGTTAGAGTTCGCATGAGACACCAGATTTATAGGTGATGATCTGTGACATTGAATTACGGTGTCATTTCCTGTCCTTGAAGTCCTGCTTATGAGTCCTGGGCTCTGCTCTGTGGCTCTACTACTGCAGTGTATCAGCCATATATCTACAGTGTAGTTTTGCTCCCCTTTTCTTTTCCTTTCTCCCCATTTTGCTTACAACCTGGGGCAACAGCTTTAGAAAGATTAGATTTCAAACACTGTACTGCATATTTCACGAGCCCAACCTGTTTTTATACCCTGTGCTCTACTGCTGCTGGAATCAGCATTTTGTGACATTTTGTGGAGATGCCTGTGGTTACTGTGATCTGTCTATATATTGCAAACTTTATGGGCATAAAACAGTTGGGCTGTGTTTATTTAGTCTTACAATTCAATGCAGCACTGTAGCTTAAAAGAAAAATTTGCACAAAGCAACAAGTTGCATCTATTTGTTCACCCGATGACAACCATTACTTTCCTCCCATTGACAGACCATGAGTCTGTGTGGGATTTTAAAAAGACCCAAACACTGCGTTTGTACTCTTCAGAGACATAAACTGGTCATTACTGATGTGAGTCCTCTTCACCATACTCCCATTGCTCAGAATGTATAGATTGAAAAAAAATACAGAATTGCAAAGAGCTTTCTTTACTTGCTTGTTTCTTCTCTTTGCCCCTTTTCTTGCTAAACAGCAATTTATGAGCTATGTCCTCCAAACCCAGTGAGCACAGTATTGATTGACCTCTCCATAATCAATCCATCACTTCAAGATTGATCACATGAGGCAAGCAGAGAGCAAAAAGAGGATGAGCTCAACCATACAGCACAGCATTTCTACCCATTTGTTAGATCAAGTCTTGTTTCATACTATGTTTGATATTTGTTTTATCAACCATGAAAAAAAGCATGATTTTCAGAAATTTGGAAAAGCCAGGGCTTTGCTATATTTTAAACCATAAACTCTAACTGAACTTTGGTTTAAAATAGCCTTCCTCCTCTTCCCCCTCACTGTCTTAGAAGTGCTGAGGCTTTCAGATTTTTCTTTTCTTTTTGACTAGCAAACAAAGAAGATATTATTACCATGTGATCCTCTGCCAATCTTATGATTTAAACATGTCATGGCTATATTTATTAGCCATCCTACGCTATAGCTTTTATGAACGTGGCCAAGAATGTGCAGCTGGTTCTCTGGAGAGAAACAGACACTTTCGTTAATCCCTTTCTGGACTCTTGTTTGCTTTGAAAAGAGCGGCTCCAACGCTCACTTTCTGTAGAAACGTGGTGGCTGATGAACATACAGTATGTCTCAGTTTGACCTTGATCACTGAAGACAGAGCCAGAGACAGTTTATAGACTGTGGATGAAGGAAGGTCAGAAGAAAGTGCTTGATTCAGAGATATTCTCCATCATTTAATTTAAATTTTAGGTATTTTGTAGATTAATCCCAATGAAAACAGGAAGTTTTAACAATGTGGTTTCTATTCATCTGTCTTTATTAATTACATGATGACTCGAGTTGGTACTGTCATTGTAAGCATTACAGTGCTTACTGAATATTACACATAATGCTAGCTATAGTAGCTATTCATCTGGTAAGCTTATGAAATCGGGACTAATGATAGTGACTAAGTCCACAGCCAATGTATTAAACTGAAATGAAACCAGGAATTTACATGACTAAACTAATGAAAATCTATATACTAAATACTTCACATTATTCTCAAATGAAGGTTAGAACAGATTTTAACTACTTTAAGACTTAACAAAGTGTGTATTTTTTTAATTCCAGATTTATGGGACATCATGTGACAGCTACATTTTGCTTTGTGGGAAAACATCAAATTCCAGCAACTGGATATCAACACAATGGCCATTTTGTATGTGCACCATGGCTGATTTAACAAAGAAACGCTAGAGGACATTATCAGAGGGAGTAAGTAAAAGAAAGAAAGAAAGTAACAGAGCAAGAGTCAACATCGGACTGACTTACTGACCAGAGAGTGCTAAGAAAAGAGACAGGATGTTGAATTAGCCTTTGCTCGGGGCTGTTAAAATCTGCCAAAGTTCAGTAATGCTGCTTTACAGCACTGAGAGTTCTGCAGTACTTAGTTCTTCTGGCCGAACAACTATAAATAAATGTTCACAGGGTATTTAGTAAAGGTTAAGGCCATTAAACATGAGGGAGGAGGGAATTATCTTCTGTAGTCTTTAAGTGGATAAAAAAAATGACATGAGTCGACCTGCTGATTAAAGAGGAACAAGGTCTTTTTGATGCTAATTTGCTCCAAGCTGACGTTCATTTTAATAGCTAGTGATTCTTTATCAGCAGTGACAGATTCTTAAATCAAGTGGAATGAAAATGATTTGCAATCTACGAAGGAAAATTGACAGTTGTCTTTGTTGTATTAATAAAGGCTCAGGCTAATTTTTTTTTTTCTTTTGGTTTGAGTAGGCATCATGAAGTAATCTTCCTTCACGGCCTAAATTCAAGTCATGTTTCTCCTGCTTACAGCGGCTGATAAATTCACACTTGCATGATGTATTCTGCAAATTTGCCCCATATATTTCCCTCTCCATAGATGAAAAAAGCTTATTAATGCAGAAGCTTCTGCTCTTCAGTCTACCCTTGTGTTCCGCCTGATGAACTGATTAATCCTCTATGAGCAGTTTCAGAGACACATTGGGGAGGCAAAGAGAAAAAAGAGAAGTCAGTTTAAGTGGCAAAGCAACAGTCACCATGCCTTGCTAGTAAATTGATAAAAAATACAAATTTGCTGACTCTAAACATCTTCAATATAAACCTTCTTCTATTTTGGAAGGATATAAAATCTTACTTTAAAGAACAAGTACTGTCTATAACAGGAAATCATACAACAAGCTGCTTCTTCAGGGATCTCATTTGGTATAACTTCTGCTGAAGTGGTTTGCCCTAGCATATTGCCGTCTTCAGCATCTCCTTGGCTGTAGTCCACCAGAGGATAGACCTTTTGAACCCCACTGGTCACACAGTCCAATATCTCATCTCTGCTGCACACCTCTATGGTGCTGATGCAGCAGAGGCGATCACGGTTAATGAAAGTTAAAATAGCCTGCAGTGACACACTGGAAACATTATCAGGGCATCTCCTGCATAAAGATAATAAACTGTTTAGCACCTGTACACACAGTGCAACAGATGCACAATGACCATATTCTGTATATCATCCAACGACCCAGACAGTAAAAAATGTAACTGTGCACACTGGCAGCTAAATTAGCAAGCATAGCCTTAACATTTGCCTAAGTGTCTTTGTGGTTTCATAATCTCTTCCAGAAATGTTCTTCCTGGAATGTTGAAGCTGTTCAAAGGAAGTTACTTAAAAAGGAAGAATGACCTGTGTGAGGAAGATTTTTTGCCTCACAGGAAGATAAGATTAGCTGTTAGGCATTGTGCTTAGCTGTTGCAAGATTGCAAAACATAAATAAAATAGAACTTACTTATTGCTCATAGTCATGTCTTGACTGATGCAAAAAAATTAAGTGGTGACAAATGATCAAAAATGTTTTGGAAAACCAAATATTTATGCTTTATTAGCTTACTAACAAGCTAACCCAACAGTGATGTGGTTAGCAGACACACCAACAATAGTTATTGCTCAGCTTAGTCCAGGTGATTTTCAGAAGTACCACTGAAATCTATGAAACGATAGATACGTTTACTGGGGGAATTGTGGATTGTTTTAGGAAGAAGAATTTGTCCAGGGATGTTTCCCTTGACTAATTACAGTTAAAGGATATGTGACCTCTAGAGGTTGTAAGAGCAGCTGCTTGTTAAGGGTAAATGGCATCCAATATTAATGGCAATCACGTTGCAAAAAGAATGTATTTTAATATTTTAAATTTCCAACCGAGTCAAAGCCAACCAGGCAGTGAAAAAGCAGTATATTAAAGTGTTGTCTCATTATGGATGGAACGCATTTCCCTGAAAATGAACTATTCCTTCGTCAAAACACATTGAATCTTAAGTTACCCCAAAAGTGCCTCAATTTAAATAATATGTTGTATTACACAGAGGAATGTGTCTCCCTCCCGAACAATTGAAATTATCATGACTCCATAGCTTTATACAAGCTCTATGTACATTTCTAGGTCCTTTCCATGCTTGTTGTTATGTTTTAAGACTAGCTTGATTCCAATGATAAATGAATGACAAAGTAGTACTGCAGGCTTTACAATGCGAAATGCTGCTTCCTTCTTCTCTCCAGCTGATAATGCTTCATCTGTGAGGAAAGTGAAAGACATTGTTGCACTCCTTTTACTCCCTTTCACTCAACACCAGAAATAATGGATGTCAGTGAAAAGAATGCTGCGTCTTCTAAATGCATCTCCTTGATGTTTCCTTGCTGGAGCTCAGAAATGGAGCAAAGCAGCTTTTCAGTGACTCAAGAGGATTTTTAGACGGAAGCTACGAGGGTCACAAATCCAACAGAACTTTTGTTTTGAGGAGAGACATTTCTTTTGGTTCATTATTTTGTCTTATTTGAGTTGTTGGTAGCATTACAGTATTCTGAATATTTCCACCAACATGATGCAGTGATAAGAGTTTCTGTTATAATTCATCATCTCATATTTTATTTCCAATTTTAATCTTGATAGTGATGACAAGGTAATAAAAAATGTAGTATAACATTTTCTTGAAGATCAAACAATTGTCTTTAGCAACAAAAAGATTTTGCCTTTAAAATGTTGGGAGTAAAATGCTGATCTGCATCTGAAAAGTACCTTAAAATATCTTCACCTCAACCACCTACAACTAAATGCTAAAAGTCAGATATTTTAGTATGGGTGCAACAAACAACTCAGCAGCTCAAAGTCTTTATTGCAGCTTCATCTGACAATTTAATTAACAAAACAATCAAGTTATGCAATGTCTTGTGGTTTTTCTCAGGACAAATAGTTAAATCCATACACAAAGTTTTGTGTTAGTGCATCAAAACGCTTTGCTCATTGCTATTGCTGATAATGGCACTAAGTCACCAGTGAAAAATAAATAACTATATACTGTCAAACTACCCTGCAGACATATTTGCAAACATGAAAAAAAGGGCAGCAGCAACAGAGGATTTTATACTTATATTCTGGGTGGAAACTGTGGCGACCACCGCGCTCATCCATCTTGTACTGACGTATGGAAAAATGAGAGACCGGCAGCGTCCAGGACTCGTCTCCGCATCGTCAGTCACGTTGTCACCTGGAACTGCTCAATCTCCTTACCTGGTGGAGGACAGAGCGGCAGAAAGTCTGTACATGTGTCTTTGTGTGACTGGAAAGAGAGGACGACAGGATGCTTGACAAAAAGGATGAGTAGGATGAGGATGAGTGACAGACTTAGAGGTTGGAGGAAAGTGAAGGTGTCATTGAAGCTGTATAAGATAACTTGAGTGCATGAAAATACATTATAATGCATATATGTAAAGCCACATTTAGATCCATAACAAAATATGCAAACAGTGTAAGTAGAGATGGTAAGCTCCAGAGCACTCTCCTCCTAAAATAAGTCTTGTTTTATCCAGGCAGGCCTATTTTTTGCACACGAAGAAGCTCACCTGCAGCTGAGTGTCAAAGCAGCAGATTTCATTTTTTTTCTCCATTATTCATTACTCGTACAAGCTCTTCTTCAGAAGTAGCGGATGGAGCTATGCTCACTAAGGATACTTTCTCTACCAGCTAATGCACTACCAAGTGTAATGAAAAAATGGGCTTTTTGTGCAGAAAGTGAGTCCATACAGGGTTTTGCTGCACACTAATCTGACTTTGTATTCACAATATACACAAGCAAGGCTGAATATCCTCCCTTTTTTTAGTTAACTGCCACAGATTTCCAGTTTGCCAAAGGTTGTTATCACTGCAAATCTTCATACCCTTCCATAAGAAGTATCCTGCTCATTTTACTCTGTGCCAGTGTATTGTTAAATGCCCTGATTCTATGCCAAGTAACATCAGTTTTATCACTAAATCCAACAGGAGGAAAAACATCTTATCTTAATCTTGGTAATAACACACTCAGCTGTTATCGCAATCACCATCAGCTAGATTGTGTAAACCTGCCACAAACTCAAAAGATATTTCAGGAAAATCTGCTGATATGTAAGATGTTGTCCTCACAGTGTATGGGTATTAATAACTCTCAACATGCTAATCCATCTTGCCAAGCTCCAAGCTCTGCATCTGTGCTTAATGTAACCAATAAGGACCCATTTGCAAACTAGCAGACATAAAGTTTCTGATCTTGGTAGCTCAGATCTTCTGATAGCACCAGCTTTATTCAATCACCTACCAAGGATGCTTTTTTTTCCCCGAGCAGTTTCTATGGCAGACGTCCCACAAGGTTCAGACAAACAAAACATTTTCCACATTAGTTTACATGGTTTCAATGGGAGGACGTATGTTTTATGTTCCTGACATACCAATGTAAAAAATCAAAGGGGTTCACACAGGCCAGAACAAGAACAACTTTCTAATGCAAAATATTCTATTCAGTGACAGACAATATTATATATATTTTTTCTTTGCTTGTTTTTGGCTGAACTGTTTAGGATATTCAAAATTAATTTACGTAATGATTTCNCATATTTTTTTTTTTTTGCTTGTTTTTGGCTGAACTGTTTAGGGTATTCAAAATTAATTTACGTAATGATTTCTGTAATGTAACTTCCAAACGTCTGGCAGCCTATTTGCTGAGTGAGTGACAATATTGTCCAGGCACAGTTTAAGCAACAACTGAAATGTACTTTAATTCAAGTTGTGGATTTCTTATACTGTTTGTTAATCACCAAAATGAAACCTTCAAGAAAAATATACCCATTACCAGATAGAATTACAGTCATAAACCATGGCTACAAAGAACCCCACCATCCAAATAGCAGTGACAATTTTTAAAATAGAAAATCTGAAATCGATCACTTTACACAAGTTGCAATTGCATATAATTTGTGTGAGAGAATGTTAATTTTAACATAATTATTATTCTCATTTAATAGAGAAACATGCCTCTTTTAGTCTGTACATTATTATGTGAAGATTAGGTAAGCATTTCAGTATGCCCTATTATGTCTTTTATTCAATTTTGTTCAAGTATGTAGGCCAGGTCACAACTGTGTACTAAAACTCATCTGCCTCACCATCTGCTTCTCTATCTACTTTTCTTTTCCAGAAGCTTGTACTGAAGACACAAACACTATTAGCTAGTGCTTTGCACACAGTGAGTGACAGCCAATTCTATTAGCAAGAAACCAAAAAGCACAGCCAATCAGAACAGGGTAGATGGTTTCTAAGGTGGGACTTACCAGGGAAGCTTCAGAAAGAGAGCACAGACCTGTCTTGTTTTGTACATTGGAAAATGATGGGGACAACTCTGTTGGATATTGATAGGGACATGTCCCTACTGTTCCTACCCAAGTATCAGATTGCATACAGCGTGGTCTTAGGAAGAGTTTAACTGTAAGGTGATGCAATAGGTCTTAGAAACAGAATGTATCAAAATGATATGCACAACACTAAAGGGCTAGTCAGTCATCTGTATTTTTACAGAAGACACATGGTTAACATTGGTTTACATAAATAAAAGTTTTACAAATTCATTTTTTTTAGTTTGTTTTGTTTTTGATTTTTTTAATCATGAATAAAATAAAAAATTGCCTTAAGATTTTCAAATTTTGTGCAGAACAGACGAGTGACTGGTTTCTTCTTTTTCAAGGTTTGTTTCCAGTTAGCAACCACAGCCATGTGTAATTATGCTTCCAGCTACTGATGTCACTTCACAGCCTAGTTTATCTGCTTAAAATCTGTTTGAATATTGCATGGACACCCAGCTAGTGTGTAGCACACAGTAGTTTCACCCTTATAGGGTCAAAAATGAACATGCTAATCGTGAAAAAAACAGGGATTACTGTGTAAATTAAAAAATCTGTACATGTGCCAAAAGTGGCAAAAGTTGTCCAACATCTTTACCCACATATTCCCGTGCATCATTTATGTCGGTATGAGTGTTTCGAAATACCCCCGCTAGGCAGTGCACACTTCACAGTTCACCTCTGAGTTCTGAGACAATAACAAACATGGCCACAGTGTAGATGATAACGCTTTCTCAGAAAGAGACAAAAAGGAGGTGGTCTCTGGATTCATTAAATACATCACAGCTAGTTCTTCATCTAGGCATTTCTTTGTCTTCTGTAAGCTCTCTGAAAACAGACCGAAATACACACAGAAAGGCCAAAGAAGACAAACTCCCACTTATGACAGCTGGAGGTCTATTTATGCTCTATGCTAAGTGACATGTGACAGAGCCTTTTTGTCTAACACCTACATGTAAAGTAAAAGAAAACCCATCAACATTTTTCATACTTTTTCTACAGTGATACCTGTACAGTTTTGTATTCATTTGCAAATAAAAGTGACATAGCTGAACATAGTTTGAGCATTTAACTTTGTGACCAATTTTAAGAGCAGGATGAAGACCCCCAGTTTTGAAGTGTGCTTCTAGACCGAATTTGAGACGCTTTTAAGCCACAAGATAGACACTTCTGATGAAGCATACTGGCAGCTTAAGTGCAGCCTCACAGATCCGCTAACGTGACTGCTGACTCATAGTCATGTTCATCCTGTCGGCAGCTGACATGTGGGAATTAAAAAGTGCTTAAAACAGTTGGATCAAGCCACTCTCAAACAGGCTGGATCATTTCATGGACAACTGAAACTTGACATTGAAGATTTGATCATTTTACATTTATAACAGCTCTTTTGTGTAGTGGATATGGTTTTTGTAAAATCAGGCAGTGCACCGCTTTTACATCAAAAAGCAAAAAAAAAAAAAGAGGATTTTATTGATAAGGAAAGGACTTCTTACCTGCAGACAAAAATGACACACAGCATCCTACCTTCTATGTTTTTATTCCCTCAAATACAGCCACTGTCTGCACAGACACAAACACACACACTGTTTCACATATAAAGTAAAATGCATAGAGACGTTTGTATTAGCTGCATGACTGTATCCCGTGTCTCTGTGTGTGTGGGTTTGTGTCACTACTGGCTGTCAACTACCTTGTTTTTTTTCACATTTCTCTTCTGAAGATTTTGTTGTAACAGATAATCACTTGATGTTTCTTTTGTTTTTTTCTTTGCTATTGTACTCTGTGGCTTTAATAGCTGTTCTGTGCTGTATTTTTTCCTGGTTGTTACTGTCTGTCAGTGTGTTTAGACAGACAAGAAAGACATTCACAACAGAGCAGCTAGACAGATGAACTGGCCCAGCACACAGTTGGTAGCAGAGTGAGTGATCATACACACAAACAAGGGTCCACTTCTTACCACTAACCCAGGCAGCCTGGAGAAGAGGTCAGAGCTCACCACGGATGCAGCAGCAACCTCACTCTGCGTTTTCTCCTCCTTTCTGCAGCGATGAACTTTCTCCAGACTCGTCTATGGGGGAGGAAGGGAAGGGAGGTGAGGGGGAGCCGCAGAGTGAGGCCCTGTCACAGCTACAACCAGAACCAGAACCAGAACCAGAACCGCAGCCCCGACAGCAGCAGCAAGAGACTCGGCTACAGACTCAGCCACCGCAGCCACAGCCCGAACCCGAGCCCCAGTCTGAGCCACAACCACATACTCATCCTCAGCATGAAGTCAAATCTCAGCCAGTACCGGAGCCCCAGCTCACACCAGACCCTGAACCTCAGCCCAAAGACGAGCCCCTGACGGAGGCAGTGCCACAAGATGCCCCTAAAGCCCCCTCACCTTGCAGAGAGGAGCAGATGGAGGTGGAGAAAGAGATTCAAGAGTTAGAAGAAGTTATGGAGGCAAAGGCAAAGCAAGAGGGAGAAGAGGTGCAGGGTGACTGCTACAAGGGCGAGGCAGCACAGGAGGAAGAACAGGAAGAGGAAGGGGATGGAGCAAAGGGAGGTGGTGCAGGGAGGAGAGCCAGCCTGCACCACACAGCCTCGCCTTTGAGGGTGCAGCGCAATGGGGCCGGCTCACACTCCACCACCTCTGACTATGAACTCTCGCTTGACCTCAAAAATAAGCAGGTAGGGTTTTGCTGGGGGCTTTGGGTTGGTGTTTTACAGTGACTTGGTTTGTGTTTATTGTACGTTGGCTGACATGTTTGTGTTCATTTCTGTCTGAAGAGGAGGACTTTTGGGTTGCGGGCAAAGCTGGCGTCTGAGATTTCGTAATTTTGTTTATTCGTCATTTTAATCCTTATTGGTCCCTGTTGACTATCAAAATTGTAATTGATTACTTTTTTCCCCTCTTTACAAACCATCATCATTTCATCAATTCATCAACATCATTACTTGGTATGGTTGTTAATCAAATTTGATTTGGTAATCTGAACATATTTAGGAATTAATAATTATAATTATTATTAATAATAATAAGGCACCTGGTTACTTTGGCATGAAGGATTTTATATGAAGATGATATAAACAAAAGCTGCATCTGTATCTACTTTGATCACAAGCCTTTGATCTGTCTTTTTTTCTACATATATTATTCATCTGATGATGAAAGGCCATCTTTATACATGGAATTAAATCATGAAACTGGTATTTGGACTTATCCAAATCTACAGAAAGTGAAACTTAATCTTAGGCTGATATGTCTGGAAAGCAAATGTGTCTGTTCATACATTTCCATGTTCACAAGTCGTGTCTTCTTTTCACACTTTTCATCAGGGGCTCAGAAATCCTCTCCATGATGCAATCATCTCCATTTCAAAAGCCATCAAACATTCACCATCCATTTCACTTATCATTCATCTAAAAATGATTCTTCAGGATCTTCGAGCAGGTAAGGAAGCAGAGCTTTGGCCTAAATTATGGAGCTCAAAATTAAAATAAAGGTTTCTATAAAGGCTTAGTAAGAGACTTAGAATGAATAATGAAATAACCTTATATACATATATAACACAACAAGTAAGACTTTTCAGTGTTGCAAGGATGGTTCTCATATTTAGGATGAAATCTTCTAGAAAAATCCTTTTACCAGTTACAGTCCTGATAATATCCCAGAGGGTAAAATTGGATTTAGAAAACATTTATTAACTATTTAATCATTAAATTTGATCATGTGTAAATTAGATATTAAATGTCACAAATGGACTTTAACCTGAACTAAATATANCCCAGTTTTAAACTAACAGCCAAACCTGTTGAACCCATCACTGTTCTGTCAAAGAAGGTTTGCACTTCCAGCAAAACACAATGTAGGTTGTATGTTATGTTACAATGGACCTTTGCAAATAGTTGGTGATGCAGAGTTGTCTATATTTATGTTTTTATATCTTATCCCCATCAGCCAAAAAGTCAGTTCTATACTGCTAATATCGCATTCATATAGTCCTTAATAAAATCAGCTTTGTTTGGATAAATGGCTTTATGTGATTTCCATCTTTTGGGACAGTTTTAATAGCAGCAACTATGTTTTTTGTCGTTTTTTGAACAATTTTTACCATACCAATGCCAAAAATTTGGCTTTGCATTTGAACCGTTTCTTGTAGATTCACTAGAGTGCAGTGGGCTGCCATATGTCGGCACCCGTGGAGCAGGTGGGGGGGTAAGTGTCTTGCCCAGGGGCCAACAGTGGTTCACTATTGTTGATCCTGAGCTCAGCAGCACTTAAAATCCTAGCGTAATCAGCGAAATTGTAGTTCTTATTGTCTCTCTGCTAAAATCAAACTTCCAAGTGACTTGCCACTGACATTGTTGTATTTAATGGAAGGGGTTTGTTAAACCTCACCCACTGTCAGATGCACTTTCGCTCAGTTTTGACTTGATTTCCTCCCTCATCACTCCCCTAATCAAGGCTCAAGCTTCTTTTAACCTAAGTTTCCAATCTGTGTCTCCCTCTCACATCTGAGAGTCCCCCGTTTTCTACTACCTTCCTGTCAACAAGGCTTGAGATAAGCGATCAGCTGGATTGATCTCCTGTCTATCCAGGTGGGGATGCAGGGGTCTGATGGATCTCCAGATCAATGTCAGAGTAATTGGATCTGCAGGCGATATCTTGATTGCTGCAGAACAACCTGACGTTGGATTATTTAACTCACTTTAAGCTTGAGCGTTCAGCCTCCAGAAATGTCATGTTTCCTCTCTAAACTGAATACATTTAAAATGTATAAATTTAAACAAATTATTAAATGCTAATGAATCTTTGCATAAAGAAATTACTCTGTAGGGTAAATGTTGTACATAACATTAATTATGTATTTATGTTGGTGAATTATGAATATCTGTAAGTGGTAAAGTTGAAGTGCACTCAATTAAACTTTAAAAACAGTTACATATATTTATTATGTGAAAATGTGGACTTTATTCAGTTCCAACTCTGCTGTCGAACCTTCACGGTGTGCATGTGCACGTAAACTTGTATAATATGTGTATAAAGCCTCAGTACTCCGTTGGAGGTGTGTTTCAGCTGTGCTCAAGTGAACCAGAGTTTAGCCCTCAAGCAGTCTGCTTTTTCAGTTCATCTAAATTGATTTAAGCTTTCTGCCAAAGCCTTAAGAACACACCACCGTGGGTGTTTTTTTTTACTCTTTACACAACACTACAAGACCTCTAACATGGAAGAAGAGCTGTTGCAGAGTCCCTGAACCCCTTATTTAAACAACAGCAATCAGGGAATCGGATGTATTTTAACCCCCAAAGGCCTAGGTCAGATAATCCTTCTATAAGGAGTTGTGTGGGAGTGGGGTGTGTAGCATGTGTGGTTTTCCTGCATCATCCACCTGTAATACTTTACATGTCTGCAGCAAACACAGAAAGGTGTGTTTCCATGCATCAGCTAATAAATTTGCTTATCTCTGCAAAACTTTAGACAGCAGTGATAAATTACCAGGGACGTAACACAAACGTTTTCCTTGACAGGAGTTCTTAGTGTTCAGAGTACGGGGCATTTTTGCCTGAAAGAGTTATTAAGGAGTATGCTGAAAAAGTTGCTTTTATTCTCGACTTGAACAGTTGAGGCTGTCGTCAACCCAAAACCATTTATGATTTGCAGGTTCGTGCAAATTATTAAGCAATATTAATTCAGAGCTCAGAACTTCTCTTCCATTATAGTTCACACAAAACCTGATGAGATAAAACTTAATAACCAATGTTGTTAGATTTCAGCTTCGAACTGCTGGAAGTTTAGAGAGGATTTACAGCAGCACTGATCTGCATTTCATGATTAAAAGTCATGTTAAATTCACATCTAAAATTAATCCACAGATCAGACTCACTATCAGCGATAACTAATACAGTGAAATTTTAAAGACTCTGCTCTTGGAGATTCAGGAATATGAAGCATATATAACAAATAGTGTAGTTTATTTTTATTATTGTAATTGGAAAAATAGATTGTATATTAAGACACAACATTGATGTTAAAGGGATTTGTAAACTTTCAATGACAGCTTTAAAAGCTGGTCTTGTTTTTCTACTTTATGTTTAATTTGTAGAAATTAATTATTATTTTTTATTAGAAGATTAAATACAATCTTTTAATTTAAATTCACTATCCAAAATACAGTAATATCACTTTATTAAAAAAAAAAAAATACTATGGAAGATCGTAAAATTCTAGTAAAGTACTGCTGATCTGGTCGTATTTTAAACTCCAAACTTTTCTGGAATAAACTTAGCCTTTAAGACAACACAGGCCTTTAAATTACAAAAATCTTCATCTCCTGTGGACAAACGTTATTGTCATCCTCCTTTTCTTTTAAAAGCAGTGACATAATTGTTATACTTTTCCTGTAATACAGTCCATTAATAATCATGCAAATGTGACACAAACTTGAGAGCTCAGTCTTTCTTTACACATTTAAGGGTGAGGCATCATATGAGACATCATGAGACATCGGGGCGTTAGACAAGTCCATTTTTACAAGTGCTGAGCAACAAAAAACATTAGTCTAACTTTGATGCAGGACCAATGCTGGAGTGGGACCAGATTTCAG
>CM047997.1:21275743-21291047 GCA_026261665.1 Melanotaenia duboulayi
AAAATTACACTAGTAGCCTTACATATCTTACAGGAAGGATTACCAACACTCACCCTTACAAGGTTCAGAACAAACTGAGTGGCTTTAGTTTGGTTAGTTAACCAACAGAAAAAAGGACCACAGGGTGACAGTTCAAAACACTCTGTGGTTGTTACTGTTGTTTAAGCTTAAAAATGGTGTAGAAATTCAACACTTAAAAATGACAAAAAAACAAACAACAAAACTCTAATTTTTTATCCAACAATCTGCAATTTAAAAACGTAGCGAGGCACATGAAATGTGCCTCATGGAGCTTTCACTTCACTGTGGAGACTGTTTTAAAAACAGATTTACAAAATGGCTGTTTTGTTGCAGTAACACAGTACAAGAAAAAGTAAATAAATATATTAATAAAATATGAGTAGAATAATATCTCTGTCAGAAGAAAGTTTCTTTGCAGTGGAAAGCCTAAACAATCTGATCCCCTACATGACTACAGACCAGTTGCCCCAACATTCCACTACATGAAAGTTCTTGAGAGACTCTTGATGTCTCTTGTTATTAAGTGAACACTTTTCATGACCTATTACAGTTCGCATATTGTAATGGGTTTGAGGTTAAAGCTGACGTCCTCTACCGGCTTTAGAGAGCCCACTCTCATCTGGACCAATCAGGGAACACTGTAAGGATCATGTTACTTGATTTCTCAAGCACTTTTAATAAAATTCAACTGATCTTGTCGCGTGGCGTCAAGCAGCATATAGCTGAAGTAAAAAAAAACCTGGGATTTGTTGCGATGCCACCCTGGGTGACTTCACCCCAGGAAACTTCTAACCCAAACTTTTAATGGTTCGTTTATATCAAAGGGCAAAGACAGTTTTTTTTTAATAGAAAAATATTCCAAGACAAAACAGAATCAAAATAGTTAAGTCTGAGCAAGATTAAATAAATATATAGGGCTGGGGTTGACCTTAGCAGGATTAAAAGTAAATCAAATCACCTCTGCATTGTAAACCAGATGAGGCTCCTGGGAAAAAGACCACCACCAGGGATGGAGATGCTGCCTCGGCCCACAACCGCTGCACATAGAATAAGGGTTAAAACAATCAAGCCACTAACAATTCAATGCATAAACCCACCAGTAATGTAAACAAAGTATTAAGTATTACAAACACAAAAACAACCAAAGTACTATTAACAAACCAAAATAATTATTCAATAGAAAAGAGACCCAACAAGCTACAAACTGGGGAGCTCCACAGAGCTAGAACGAGGGTCAAAATACCTCTGAGGAGAGCCAGTGTTACACCAATATCTGTGACTCATCAGAATCCGTGACCACAGGGGAGTGATAGTGAAAATTTCTCTGCCTGTACATCTTAGCAGCTGAGCAAAATTTTGAAAACACTTGTATTTAGGTCTGAGTTTGTTGTAATGCAGGTACAGTAAAGTCACACATTCTGATGGCTATCAGAAATGGTGACCTGTGTGCTCTTGGCTATGTGAGGGTAATATGCTATGTTAGAAGAGTCCAGACTTTAATAAGGGTGACCTAGGTCACCATTTCTGATAGCTATGAGAATGCGTGACTTTACTGTACCTGCATAATAATGAACTCAGACTTAAATACAAGTTTTTTCAAGACTTCACTCATCTTTTTCTAAGACGCACATGCAGAGATATGTACGCTGTTGCCCCCTGTGGTTACAGATTCTGAGGGGTCACGGATTTTGGTGTGACACCAGAAGGCCAGACAAAGAGAGATCAAGGTGTGCTGCACCTGAATTGTGCTGCCTCCACAACCACCTGGATTTATGGCTACCTAATACCACAGTTTGTAATATTGAAAGGTCATGTGCCTGAGACGGTGGTCAGCAGCACTGGAGCGCCACAAAGAGGGACTGTTTACCATTTCTCTGTACACTGTACACCTCAGACTTCCAATGCAACTCCGAGTCCTGTCATCTGCAGAGATACTCTGATGACTCTGCAGTCATGGGGCGTATCAGTGATGAACAAGAAGCTGAGTCGAGAGAACTATAATCCATTTGGGAGGATGGTGCAGGAACAATCGTCTCATCTTGAAATTGAACAAAACAAAAGAAATGATTGTAGATTTTAGGAGGAGCAGGAGTAAGTAAAGCATTGTTTCTGTAGCTGGATAACAGAGTAGACTGGAAATACAATTCCATTTGTCATCTACAAGAGGGACACAGGTGAATCTACATCTTGAGAAAGATGAGATCATTCAATATCTGCACCAAGATGCCACATATCTTCTATAAGTGTGCTGTGGAAAGGGCAACGGGCTTCTTAGCCACCAGCTGGGGCAGCAGCATCAGAGCTAGACCTAAAGAAAATGAACAAACTGATCAGCACTGATTAGGATCAAAGTTAATTAAGTTAATTATTTTAATTGCTAAACATGGATTTATATTACTAGAACAAACCAAAACCAAAGAAACCAAAATTTCTCTTCTAATTTCATCTCAGTACATTGCTTCAATGCCAGGTCATAGATGTTTTTGACTGGGGCTACTCATTTTGGTTCTACAAGGGCAGCAGTCCTGAAGGTTTTTAGTGTTTCCGTCTTCCAACACTGTTGACTGATCAGAACAAGCGATGCAGCGTTAAAGACAGACAGTCCTCTCCACTTTGTCTTGAAGAATTTTACAACCTTTGTTATTTGCGTATCCTAAATCATTTTCCTCATCCAGACTTTAAGTAAAATACTGCATGTAATCACATGCTTAAATGTCTTTCAGTTTCTACACATTGTGCTCACATTTGCACACTTTTCACTGAATTTTGCAGCCTCTTTTCATTCTTCATTCAGAGGGGAACCTGAGGTCAGCATGGCGCTGATCTGCCTGTCAAAATCGATTTGGAGACGGTGGTGGAACAGAGCAGTGCCGTTCTCTCAAACCGTTGACTCTCTGGAACAATCTCTCTCTCCATCAGAGCTTAGTGAAGTGATCAGAGGTAGAACTGACAGGGGGCTAATGGGGTGGATTTTCGGCAGTGCTGTTCTCAACACTGTCATCTGTGTCACCCTCTCTTTAACACCCTTGTTTTTTTTCTTTTACATTTCTGTGCTCTTTCCATCCATCTCTGTTTCTCTGACCTTTCTCTGCATGCATTACAAATGCTCAGGGTGTGAATATTCTCATGCCATGATCATAAACATCATGCTGTATGGCAATTCCAGGCATTATTAGCTGAAAGTTTCTGGAGATATTAACGCTGCTGTTATCAGTTTAAAAGTAAAATGGGATTTGGTGGATTTGCGACTGATATTAAATGTTAAAAATGCCTTTGAAGAGGATTCAGACTTTCTTGAGCACAACTCTGCTATTTTGCTTGAATCTCCCTAAGCAATCAAACTTGACATTAACGAGCATACAGAGATAGGATGCTGTTGACCAAAGTTGAGCATGAAAGAGCAAAAGTCAGGTTTTCCAGAGAAATATCAACATGGCTCAAAAGAGTGAAGACAGTTTATATTAAATTGAATTAAAAGATCGAACATATAACATATAAAACTTCTTTGTTAGGATGAATATATATAGACCAATGTTGCGTGATGCTGACTGTTGTAGTTGTATTGTGACAAATATTTCCGGTAACGCTCCTATTTAGAGAAAAGTATAACTTTATTTGATAAAATTATTATTATTATTAAGTAACCTGCTGGTGGCGCCCTGATCACTAAACTCTTCTGGTCACCGAATTGAATTTGATAGAAAGAAAAACAGCATATCTTGCAATACAATGATCCATAAAAGATTATGTGTAGTATAATGTGATCCCTAAAATGTTTATTTTCAGGTTTGACCACAGCTTTCTCATGATTGAATTTACCATGTATTGTTAGCTACAGTTACTGTGAGGTTAGCCAATTTCTCTTTTTCAAATTAGCTATTGACAATATTACTGTTGTTACTAAAATACAATGTCAATGCACTTTGGTTAGAGTGAGGAAAATAGTATGTGGAAGGTTTGTTTGCTATGCTATGCTTTCATCTTAGCATATGCAACCCACATATGAGCTCATGCAGCTAACATTAAGCAACAACTCACATCTAGCAATGATAATTGTCCAAAAACGTAGCAAGTAAACATGGTGCAGAGTTCAGAGAAAGAAAAAACTTAAGAGGCAATGTGTAGCATGTAGGGATTGACACTTGTGCCAAAAAGCCACAAACCTCCTGCTTTTCAGGGGCTTAGCAGATGTTAATAAAGGGCAGAAGACTAAAGATAAAAAAATACACAAAAAAAACAAAAAAATACTGACAATAAAAATATGAAAACACTATTAAACTTAAGAGCAGAAGCTGTTGACATCATTGCTATCACTACCCAGTGAGCGCTAGACATATATTAACTACATTTTCAATGCAATTAACAAATTAACCTAACATGCATGTCTTTGGACAGTGGGAGGCACCCAGAGAACCCAGAGAGAACCCACGCGACATGCAAACTCCACACAGACCTCCCCCCAGGTTCGAACTTGAACCAGCGATCTTCTTGCTGTGAAGCTGCGGTACTAACCACCATGTAGCTGGATCATCAGTTATATATTGTTACGACCCTAGGGTCATAATCCGGCTGGTGATTATTGCCAACAGCTGGAGCTCGTTCAGCTTGAAGAGGCTGGGCCCTGATGTCTCCTCTNTACCATTAGTTGTGAATGACATGCTTCTGGGGCTTTTGCATGTAAAGATATGAATGTAAAAAATGACAATAGTTTAGCAGTAATTTATAGTCAAAAGCTTCAACTCTTCCACATACAGACTGTTCCTCTAAATTAGCAATACAACCATCCATTGATGTACCACACAATGTTAGAAGTGCTTGTAAGGTTTTTAATTTGTTAGTAGGCAAATCAAAGCCTTATAATATCAGTTCTGGTAAAATCTGAGCTAAGTTTGAATATGTAATTAATATCAAAATTAAAAAATCGGGCATCTACTAAATTTTAATTTTTAAACCCAATTTTAGCCTAGACACCTATGGGCAATTTGGATACCTTCTAGATGTTTATTAAACCAAATAAATAAATAAATACTCAATGGATAAACCAGCCCATCTGTTTCAGCACAATCCTTAGAGGCTTAGCATCAAATCCTGTCTACTTTCCAAACTGTGGTTCTCTCGCTCCATAATGCCCCCGCTCATGCTGGTGGCTGTAATTCCATCTGAATGGCAAAGTGTATCAGATCCAAAGTCTAATAAAGAAAGCAATGTGACCCAAATACTTTATTCATCTTCCCCCAGCCAGCTCATAAGGATTGCTAAACATACAAGCCTGAAAGCTACATTTAATCAAAGGCTGCCATGATGATGGCCGATTCCTGCGTTCAAGGGCACCTCTGCAGTGGACTTAGCAGAGCTTGTTTTGGTGAAGGACACCTCTTTGAATAATAAAGTCAACCACACTGCCATGATGCATGTCTTAAAAGAAAACATAACGTCTGTGTTAGAGCATAGTTATGGTGATAAGAGTGCACACAGGACCAAACAATCCAGATTAAAAAGTGATGAATATTTAGCTTGAATCTGCAAGAGCTGACAGAAGGCACCCTCAGCAGATACAGTAGACCTAAAAACCAGCATCCTGTTCAGAAACCACCTTAATATTCTCAGTACGTTTCACTTTGCTCACAGTCTCCGCAGAGGAATGTAAATGGAGTAGATAAGATGGATTTTCAGTGTCATTCCACTTTTCTAAAGAGCTTTGTGGGCAATTTCATTCCTCCAATGACAACGACAGACTGGGTCTTGTTGAGCTAGCCACTTATCACAAATTGCAAACCCTCCAGTCATTACCTCTGCATGAGGTGCTTGGTGACTTTGTCCACGACTAAAGTGACAGAAGATTAGCAGATGAAAGTCACAACAAGATCATCCTTGGTCGCTCGATAGCATTTGAATCGACAGGAGGGATATTTTATGTGGATCAAACTAATCCTCATATAAACATCATGCTGAAACAAGAATCTGACTCAAATCCTTAAGAAAACAGGAGAGAAAGGCAAGGACTCCAGATAGTTAGATTAAATTACATTTGAAAGATTTTCATGTGGAACACTTGGAATATGGCTTTTTTTCATGTTTTCATTCTTTCAAAGATGAAATATCCTCAACACTTGTGCCCTTGATAGAGTACGAAAGGAACAGAATTATATTCATTGATTTAGTCTGAATCAAAATGGATATCAGAGTGACTTGAGAAGATAAGGGCTTATTTCAGGCACTTCCGAAGATATCCACACCCTCATTGTTCTGGGAAACTCAAAAAGGGTTTCATCGAGTATATGAGACACTGCCAGATGAGATGGCTATATTACATCTCCCTCCATTTCCCACAGCATTTGAGCAATTTTTCACAGGCAAGATTAATAGCTTGTTCAGCTGCAGACAATTTAAAGTTATGTGGAGGACTTCTCTATGGAATTCCCACAGATTATGAGCTGTATTTGTAGGGGAAATAAATGGTTTGTTCAAATGCCATGAGTCAGCTGTTACTGTGTTCTCACGTTTAAACTGTGGGCTGTAGCTTTGTGCAAGAATTCCATTGTTTATACACAAGGACTGCATACAAAATTAAAATAATGAACCATCCGGTAGTTCATACAGATTTGCAGTACTTTACTTGTTCATATTTAAAAATTGGATTTTTACAACCCTTTGTTATGTTTTTACCTCCTTTTTCCATCATGAATCACTTTTTTATGTTGAGCATATTCATTTTGCACCATCACTGTAGCAACATTTCACCGTAGCTGTTTAACTCCGACATGAGAATTAGCTTCTTTTGTTGGGAAACAGTAAAGAATATAACATTTGTGCAGTCATTGGTATGGGCATGGCAAACATGCTCCCTTTTCAAATATGAAGAGGAGAGTTTTAGTATTTAAGCCAGAGAATTTTCTAATCTTGACATTGCAGATGTCTAATGGATGGGCAGCCATAACTGTCATGAATAAGTGAGGACAATCTTTATCTATAATAGCATTTTGCCTATATGCTGTGAAATCTTTCCTGTATGACACAAATACTATCCACCAATTTAATGTGTTCCTGTTTTTATCTTTTTGTCTCATCTTTCTCAGATCGAAATGTTAGAGCACAAATACGGGGGCCACCTCATCTCCCGTCGTGCCGCCTGCAAGATCCAGACGGCCTTCCGCCAGTACCAGCTCAGCAAAAACTTTGAGAAGATCCGCAATTCACTGCTGGAGAGTCGTCTGCCTCGACGCATCTCCCTGCGCAAGGTCCGTGTGCAAAACACGGAGGGTTTCTCTGCTGAACGGGCTCTGGCAGAAGGCTGTAACTTGGCAGGCATCCCACTGGTGCGCTCACCATCTCTGCCTGCCACAGTTGGTGGCACCCTGACCGACCTTGAAGACTCATTCACCGAACAGGTCCAGTCACTTGCAAAGTCCATCGATGATGCACTCAGTAACTGGAGCTTGAAGACCATGTGTTCACTGCAAGAAGGCGGCACCTATCAGTTCAGTGCTGACTCCTTTAATGCAGCGGCTGCAGCAGCAGGACGAGCTGGAGAAGGAGGAGGTGTGGGAGAGTCTGCAGTTCAGCAAGGTACAGTGGACCCAAGTGACCTGTCCAGAAGTGCAAGTAAGCTAATGATGGCATTTCGAGATGTAACAGTACAGATTGACAGCCAGAACTTCAGAGTTTCATCATCAGTCATGGAATCATCAACTTCCGTCACTCTCGGCAGCTGCATCCAACAAGATGGAGCTTCCACGACTATCACAACCACTTCTACAACAACCGCCTCCACACCAGCTACTGTCCCATCTGGATCCTCACAAGAACCCCATGTTCCCTTTCCAGAAGCTCCAACTGAACCCATAGATCCCCCACCACCACCACCCCAGGAACCCCCACCACCCCTAGAATCAGAGACAGAAGGAAGCGAGCAGGATATAGAATTCCCTGCCCCACCTCCAACTGAGGAGACCCTAGAGGAGGAGGAACAACCTTTCCTGACTCCTTTGGATAAGATGGCCACCCCTCAAAGCCTAGAGGAAGTGGTGGTAGCACCACCACCACCTCCACCATCAGAACCCCTTCATACCCTTCCACCACAGGAACCTGTACCATTGAGGAGCTCTCCTGTGGTGGAGCCTCTTGATGTTAAAAGATGTGGCTCAGAGACCGCAGACAACAGCTCTGAGCAGATGAGCAGCAGCAGCACTTCTACGGAGGCACGCTCAACATCTGAAGCCTCGTCCAAGGAGGCGCTGCAGGCCATGATCCTCAGCCTGCCACGCTACCACTGTGAGAACCCTGCTAGCTGTAAATCACCTACGCTCTCCACTGATGTCATGCGAAAACGCCTTTACCGCATCGGCCTCAACCTCTTCAATGTGTGAGTGGCCACCAAAGTTTGATTTATTCATGTTTAGACAATTCTGAATGAAACTGAAATTAAACTGAGTTTGACTGCTGTTAGTTATGCCACTGGAGATGCTGGCCAATTCTTCTCCTGTAGTGGATTATACTCAAATTTAGTGGTCTAAATTACTCTAAAGATTTAAGGGGATATAAAGAAAATGACAGCTATATTAAAAAACAAAAAACTCAATGCCAAACTCAATGCCTTTCCTACATGTGCCCGAAGTTCAATATGACCTGCTAGGCTGAAAAGTGCAAAGACAGCACCTTTTCCTCACACATCCCCACTGTACTGAGAGAACAAACACTCCAGCCAAAGTGTCAAGCTGGATCTGAAGTTTCTCTCTTCTCAGACAGACATGGGCACTGAAAAAAGAGGAGGTGATTTATTTGGATGGGTGGCTTATATAGGATAAGGCATGTTTGCTGTTAGTGATATATATCCAGACATGATAATGAGAGGGGGTGATAATGAGTGCTGTTGTAGCCTGATGATTCTTAGTCACAGCTGTTATCCATGTTAAGTTGTCTTTTTCTTCCACGGCACATACTGCCGGCAATTCAAACAACAGGGTCTTTAAGGTATAGGATAAAAACCATCCCTCACAGCTTTATTCAGACTTGACTGCACTGAAAGAACCAAACACTCATTGATATTTTGTACCTGGTGGGCATGAAGCAGAAAGACCCAACATTTCAGCTGGGTCTACTTCAGTATCACGGCAACGCATCTCATAAAATGTGTTGAATGAAAATTTGTGTGTACTTTGCCAAGAAACAACAGCTAGATTAAAACAGTCAGTGTGACTAATATTCAGCTTTGATGCTGAAGAAACATTGCCTGTACTTGGAAAAAAAACAAACAGAATTATTGCATTTAAACAATGGATCCTGTAAGGCTATCACAGTCTCTGTTAGCTAATGATATGTTTTTTTTACCTTGGAAGTAGCAAGGTAGCTTGTTAGATTTTT
Source organism: Melanotaenia duboulayi (assembly GCA_026261665.1). Lineage (NCBI taxonomy): Eukaryota > Metazoa > Chordata > Actinopteri > Atheriniformes > Melanotaeniidae > Melanotaenia > Melanotaenia duboulayi. The sequence goes on from CM047997.1 coordinate 21,285,125, forward strand.
AGTTAATTATCGGTTTTCTATATTTAGAAAAAAAACACTCATTTTCCATATTATAGGACACTACATTTAATTTGGATGTCTAAATTCTAAAATCTAAACATACTGAACAGCTTCTGAGTCAGAAAATTAGTTCAGTACCACCCAAATTTGCAGGCGAATGTTCAAATTAGTGCCCAGCTTCTTGATGTAAAAACCCCTTCATGGTAACTTTAGGTTACTTATGTAACCCCAGGTTCTCAGAGAAGCATGAGTGAGATGTCTCACTATGGAATATACCAGGCCAGCATATTCCTCAGAAGCACACCTCAATATGGCAATTGATTGACTGGTGGTCATGACACTTGCGTCAGCCTACCTTTAAGCAGCCTGCGCTATGACGCAGAACCATTCATGATAAGCACCTCCCCTGAGCGCCCGCAGCTTAAGAGTGGGCCACACTGGAGGCAGAGAAGTCCAGTTTATAAAAATGAACAGGTGAAGGGCGAAGGCTAACACGTAGCTGCATGGAGACACCTCTAAAGAATGAGCTGTTTCACTAGTAGAAGAGCAGGGGCTGTCAGGCTGCCCTTTTCTTCTTCCTGGCCTGCTGACCTAGGTTGTCCTTGTGGGGCTGCTGTTGATGTCGAGCTTTTCTGGGCTGACCTGACCTGACCTCCTACCTTTACGGAGTGATAGGGGCTGGCTGGGCTTTTTGCAGTTTTCGGATCTTCAGCTGTGGAAGAGGACACATGGCAACCAGAATGAAGGTCTGCTGTGGGCCCTGAAGGAGGCTCTGTTTTCTGGGGAAGGCAAAGCTGGAGAGCTTCATCCTCCTTCTTCCTGGCCTCACACAACTGCTGTATCGAAGCCAGTGAGGTGCCAAAAATACCATCTGGAATAATCGGCATGTCCAGGATGTCCACATTCTCTCCGATAGGCTTTTCAGGTAGAGCCATCTCGCTCGTCCCTGCAACACCATCTTCTCCATAGATTTACAAATGTCTGTGGTCAACGTTATCTCTTTCCACACAGCTGGCCCAGATTTTGTTGCCATTTCCTTGCATAGATCTGCTTGGTCAGCCGAGAGGATGGAGGTGGCGTTCATAAACCTGACACTTAAAGTTTAACTACACCTTGTAGGCTCTTTCAGTCGTAGCATACTGAAAACAATTAACTTTTGATGGCAATGTGAGGTTCCTGGACGATACCCTTGACAGCTTTGGATGCAAGGGGGCTATAAATCACTGTTCCATCGGTGGCATACAGAACACGCCGTGTTTCTTCATGTTCTCAAAATCCANGAACTACACCTTGTAGGCCGTGTTTCTTCATGTTCTCAAAATCCAGGGAGGAAGCCCCCTGAATCAGACTCACTGACGTGGTGGTCTTTCCATGAGAGCGAAACTTTTCCCAGCAGCTCCGGAAAAACAGGGAGTAGCTGTTTTGCTGTCCTCGTGGCTCTGGGCAATTTCTTCCCTTTATAACCTGACCGGATGAGTGACAGCCTGGCTGTTGACAAGTAAGGGTCTTTGCCCAACAAGTTAACTTGGTGTGCCAGATATTGTTGGAGACTGTTCATGGTGAAACAGGGACAGTGCCTGCATGAACCAGGGGCTTGGACTGCCAGCAAGGAGAGTTCCAGCCCAAGGTAGCCCAAGCACACCTGGTGTGCATCCTTGTATGAAATTTTTATCTCCACAGATGCAGTAACAAGCTTCAGAGACCACATCTCCTCTGGTGTGAGGGAGGTTATCAGCCATTTCCGCTAGCTGGAGTGCTTGCTAAGATAAATGTGTTAGCTGAAGTGCTATCACAGAGGACACAGCATTAGCTGATGTCATAAACCGTGCAAATATAACGTTGCAGTTATAAGACTCAGTCTGTGGAGAAGAGGTGTGGCTACCCTCCTGTGATGGAAGAAGCTGGAGAGATCCGTCTATGGACAGTTAAGCTAGCAAGCAATGTACTAAAATGTGCTCCATCCAAAGTAAGAAGAATGAAAAGGAGTTTTTTAATGATACTGCGTCATAGCACAGGTTACTTAAACAGTAGAGTAAGCAGCTAATCAGGATTGGCGTAATGACATAAGTGCTCCTGAGGAATGCGTAGAGCGGGTGTTTCCCATAGTGAGACATCGAAATGAGTGCTATGAATGAGAACATTAATACTGTATTTATTCACTACTGACTATATTTTCAGTCAACAGAGAGAGGGAAATAAAGCTCTTTCTTGAGAAACATGTTTATGTTTGCTGCTTTTCTGGCATTCTGACTTTGGCTGCCTTCACTGTCAAATCAAGACTTACAAAATCAAAACCAGATAAGAACTTTCCATGACTTGCTTTAGACAGGTGTCAGGTGGTTATTGCAGCAGCAAGGTAGGAAAAATGTTGTCATAGTTACAACATCACATGGGCCCAATACTGATTAAATCTATTATGATGGTTTACTGAAAAGATCCAATGGATGTGTGTCCATTTTCCTTGTGCAGGGATGAGTGTTTAAACCACCATTATAACTGTAATCATGATCTATTTTAAGAGTTTAAGCACCTTTCATTATGATGCATTTATGTTAAAACTTTACCAGTTAGTCAAGTATTGTGATATGTAAATTAAATTAAAGTGTGATGACCCCTCACAACAGCGCTGATTTAATTTATCCAGCGCTGCACATTTCCATTTAAAAATGTTGGAAGCACTGGACTGCTGGAAATGTGCTGAACAGCCCATAGCATGCTTGGGAGGAATACTAAGCAGAAAGTTTTACCATATGCTCCATTACTGCAACTTTTTTACCCAGAGCATACCTTAAAGGCTACGGTAAGTAACCCACAGATTATAATAGAGATTTAAAATCTAAGAACTTTTTTTTTCCAAAGAAATGAGTCGTAGGAAACACAATACACCAGGTAAAAGTCCAAAATCCCAAACATAAAGGCTTGGGATCATGATCTGAGTGGCAATCAGTGCAACTAAAAGCACTGATACAGACATAAAGCAGCCATTAGGGGCAGGTCAAAATCCAAATCCGAAATGAGAATTACTATAAGAAAATTAGTTGACAAAAAACGCTGTGGACAATAAAGCATAAAGTAACACTAAATCTCAGCAAGCATATTAAAGATGTAGACCTAAGGTCATCTCATGTTCTTACAAAGAAAATGAATGAAATAAGACCTTAGAAGGTCCAAGTTAGGGTTGACGTCAGTGTGCTTTTAATGGATGAAATCCCACCCAATATTTTTGCAATACTGGACCAAAATCTCATTATAAATCAACTATTAATGAAACTGACACATTCCATAATTCATTTGTTCCTGCTCTGTTACATTTATCCACACAGCCTACTCATAAACAAAGACCAATAATAATAAAGGTAGTAATAAACATAAAAACAACTGAGTTTTTTGTTCATCCAACCCCTCATTATTAACTTGCATTTTTCCTCTCTCCTTCCTGACAGAGCCAGAGTCAAAATCTGCAAGTGTAAGAGCAAAGTGATAAGAACGTCACATTCGGGAAGCTACAGGAAGGAGATGACTTTTATGTAATGTTCTCTGCACAGCAGGTCAAGGCGACCTGCCAGTTGCCCTACATATCACAGCAGAACTACATGGTCTCTTGGAAATTGGTGAAGCTGGCATAAATTATTAGTGTCCTGGAACACAAATTTCTTCTTTGTGTCATGCATCTAGACATTCCATGATAGGAGTGACTGTCAGCATTAAAAAGACACACACACAAAAAGACAGAAAACCTAGGTTGCAGAGATTTGTATAGTACCTTTGTTTTGTACTTTTGGCTTTTAGCTTAGAGAATTTTAGATCAGGGGACTGGGCAGGAGCCCCAATTGAAAAAAGGGTGACGTATGTAAATAATGCATGAAACCTTTAAGAAGAAGGGAAATTTTTAGGAAATAAAATGTTAAAGGGTACAAAAGTAGTAATTGATTACACACTGGAAACATCTGGATTAGGCTTATTAAAACATTAAGATCTGCCTTAAACTGTCCACTTAAATTAATTTTAATGGCTTCATTGGTGACAAGACAATTCTTTAGTAGCAGGGCGGTGCCATTCTATTTTAAGACGGCGTTGTATACATGTATTTGAATGTCATGCAAATTCAGCTTGANATGACAAGACAATTCTTTAGTAGCAGGGCAGTGCCATGCTATTTTAAGACGGCGTTGTATATTTGAATGTCATGCAAATTCAGCTTGAAAGCATGAAAAACATGCACAATATTTACATGCATGTAAACCAAATAGGCTGTAAATAAAATGTCAATTACAAAGAGAATCTGAAAATTGAACCGTGTGAGTGAGGGCAGTGGTAAGAGTGAAACAGGGAATATGTAGACTGGGATTAAAAAAACATGGAACATAAAACATTGTGGGAAAAGCTGTTGATGGCTAGGAACCAGCTTAAATGCATGTTGGTGAAGCAAATAAAAAAATAAAAATAAACAGGCAACAGTCCACAAAGCCTAACATTCGCCATTATTCTGCTGTGAGTCATGGATGTAATCCACAGTTCTTTCCGCCCTCTGAGCCAGCACTTTAAGAAGTGAACTGAAAAATTTAACATTTTTCCCTCCAAACCGAAAATATAATCTTTAACCTTGACTATAAAACCACTATCACAACTTGAGATAGTGACCCACATAAATTCAGAAGATTAGACCTTGCGAAGACACATCTACTCATAATGCCAGACTCCACAGCAACGCGAAAGTCCACAATAAAGCCGATTACTCGGACGCAGAAAACAAAAGACGCTGTGCACTGAGTGAAGAAACGGAGCAGAGGAAATAATCTGACTGCATGACTCTGTTGAACTATGTTGTACTTAATACTGTGGTGGGATTTAATAGGAACAGAGTTTGTCATACGCAAGTTTAGAGTTTTTAATGAGCGAGCTAAACTGAAAATAAGTTTTGTATCTAAAATTTCAACAGTTTAAGAAGTTCAAAAGCAGCCTAATTCGTCATATCAGCTATGACCCCAGCTTGTTTTACTGCAATCGCAGCCCATCACGCAAAGTCAAATTAATTTGCTTTACAAAAACCCATTAGAAACCATTAAATCTCATTTATTCTAACCTACTAAAGAAGTTTTGTAAAATGCATGTAGAAGGTGTCCAGTTTTCATAGAACACCAGTGAAACACTGTGGCTATTCCTGTTTAAGAGTTTAAGTGCTGCTGAAGGTGCTCAGGTTAGTGAAAGCAGGTGTGCTGATTGTAAACAAAGAGCAGGTGTGGGTAGTAGCTGACGATAAGAAAGAACATAATTGGGGATCTCAGGTGGATGTAAAGTTAAACCATATGTGTCCAAGTGCAGCTACTTTCCTCTCAACTTTTAGATGCATCCCTTTTCCAACATACCTGAATCAAATGGCTAAATTCCATCTTCTGCATGTCATTGCACTCTGCAGAGGCCTGGTATTCAGCCTTGTTGATAGGCTAAATGAAATTGTGTAATTCCAAACTTAATGTTATTCTGTAGACTCTTTAATTAAGCTAGCTGTGGATATATTTTTAAAGGCTTATAAGAACCACAAAGCTATTTTTATAGATATTCTTAATATTGGAGATGTAAAAATATAATAACTCATGGCTTATTCTGCTCATGACAAGCTAAACTAATTTTGTATCCAAAGAAATAGTTTATGGCTTTATAATATTTTCATTCTCTATGACTATAAATTCAAACAGCGCTGTTTAATGTCTGCTTCACCTCTTTACTGGGGGCCATAATTTCTAAAATTAGCTTTAGGAAGGAGTAAAGAAGACATGAAACTTACAGATCCTACTATAAATTTTTAGGGAATATTTTCACTTAAGTTGCAAATCAAGTTAGAAGAAAAGTCTATTGAATGATAATGCTTTTAAACCACAGGAGTCGCCCCTTTCTGGCTAACCCCGTGTTCACACCAACCACC
>CM047997.1:21293873-21328112 GCA_026261665.1 Melanotaenia duboulayi
TGTCGTTAATCTTTGAAACCTAGACCTCGGTCTTGTGTGGCACTGCCCCCTCTAATCTGCCTGTCTTAGATGAGTATGGGTCTCTTTATGTTGTACTTTTGTCTCCTGAAACAGATAATGTGCTTATCAGAAAATCAAATGACTTAGCAGAAAACCAATCAGGAAAAACCAAATGTTTACAAATCATAATAATTAAAATGTCTGTACAAAACACCAAATTACCTCAAGTCGAGCAGCCATGCCTGCAATTATGTATTTTTTATGCCATTACCTCAACATCAAAGCTTTTATTCGTGCTTTAACTGGTTATCACAAGATAACCAGCTTTGTTTTTCTGGAGATCATGAGATGATCAAGGTCAGCTTAAATCAAAATCTATAAATGTAAGCTCATTTACACTTAGTCTGCTAGACGCTGAATGGTTGTAGGAATCAGTTTAATTTGGTGAAGAAATATTCAGTTGATCCCAGTTTGCTTTCACACTGCACTTCGTCACACAAACCAAACTTATTACCTTCCTCATCTGAAGTGATGCTGCATCAAAAATTACTGAAGGAGAAGACAAAATAAACAACAAACAAGATCATGCGCTCATCTATAATGCAGGACAACTTCAGTTTACGCCACATTAGTTGTAGTTGTAGTCTGTTTCCTGCATTTTGTTCACCTGATACAAAACAAGACCTACGTTTTTAGTCGGACCAGAGTTTACTCCTTTGATGTGCATCAGAGTTCATTTGCACATTAACACCTCCACAAAGAAATGGACTGTGGTTTGATGAAGGGGTAGTGGTCGGCCAGTGGTTGTGTTTGCTTCCAGTGGCTTTCCTGCATTCAAACACAGAAAAGCTTCTGGTTTTATGAAAAAAAAAAAAAAAAAAACTACTATAAGTAAGTTTTTTAAATAAATATTCCATTATCTTCATAAAAGTAAAAAAAAAAACAAAAATGAAAGATGACTTAATAACAAGTAATTTAAAAAGTTTCTCTCAAACATGGCTTTTCATGGCTTCTCCACCACTTCCTACATTTACCTTAAAAAAAAAACGAAGAAACAAAAAACATCAAACTTTTAGTTTTCTGAAAAAACGCTTTATTTCATGCTTTTTTCTTCTTTTGTGCAGTAATGTTGTGGTTTTTATTTCTTGTTTCATTGTTTTTTGATATGCGTTTTTCTTTTTTTCTTTTTTCTTTTTGTCAGCTTTTGGCTGCCAGAGTCAGGACCCAGTGTTTTTGGTTTTAGATCTGAATCACAACCTCAAACTTTTCTGCAGAAATCTTCAAAATAAACAGCATGTCACCCTGTGTCATTCATAAAAATCCTGCATGGTAGCATTTTCAGAATTGAGACATGTTTTTTTTATAGTTTTCCGAAAATAGTACGGACACTGGATTACTTTAAAACAATCCAAGTGGGGTCAGTATTCATCTCGCCTCTCCATCTTGTCTCCCCGCTATTCATTCCTGATTACAAATAATAGTCACCATGTGCGATCCATCTGTTGTTGGACAAACATCAAATGAGTGATATCTGCCAAATTCATTTGGCGAGACATCACCTTCAACTAAGAGGGTGAGTTAGCAGCTTTTGTAGCAGATGCTCTCTGGCAGTCCAGCCTCCGGTGTTCGTACCTCACACTTCCATTCCTGCACATCTGCGTTGTCTGGTCCTCTTCCAGCCTCCACCTTCTATCCTACCCTTTATCCTCCTCTCGCCTTATTAAACCCATTTGCTGAAGTACACTCCTGTTCTCACACACACACACCATTTCTCTCTTACATAAAGGCTGCAGTTTAAACATTGTTTGAAAACTATGAAGTGGAAAAGCTGTGATAATAATGCGGAGGCGATATCTGCATTTTATAGGGTTACGAACAGCTTAGATATGTCCACACGCATAAAATCACCCATGCAACAAGCTGAATATTTCTCCTCCTAAAGGATAATAGGCAGGAAACTATATTTTGAAAACAATGATACATGGAATCCAATGAGATGTGAAGGCAGTTTTCCAAAGGCGCGCGCATGGAAGTACTTCATTGCTCACCTAAACAGATGTTCACATGGGTTCATACGTCAAATGCATTGCTTATAGTTTCAGGTGAGCTGTTGTCTGAGTAGTTCCTTCTCCTTTACAGAAGTTTTAAAGAATGAGATCTGCAATGTTTCCATTTCAATGCGGTTATGAAATATTGAATGTGTTTCTAAATTTACAAAAGCTTCTATGAAACCATAAAAAGGCCAGCCCATACGAGTTTGTTGAAACTAGTTTTTGAAATTCTCTGAAGTAGCAATAAATACAGAAAACAGAACATAGTGGTCAGGTTTTTCGGCAACGTGTAATGAGATTACTACAGTATACAGACAAGCATCATCATCATCATCAACCTCCTGATGTGATGTTTGTGTGTGAACAGCAACTGGAAAAAGACTGAACCAAACAAAGTGTTCAGATGTGATGCAAGCTGATGGGTCACACCCCACACTTGTCACAAAGGAGTTTACCAGGAAAAGTAGTCCTCCTCTGGATGAAATCTATAATATTTAAAAGCCACAGTGCTTCCATACCCCAAATCATTTTCAGAATTTTATTACATTTTGTAAAGGATATTTTGATCAATGACATTATTAAAATCATGTTCACAAAACAACAACAACAACAAAAAAAGAAAATCAAAAATAAAAGCTTATTTTAGATCTGTCCTTCTGAAGCGAGACAAACATCTAGTCTATGCATACAAACAGATTTACAATACAGCTGTGTCCCAATTCAGTTTTCATGATTCTGCCGATGCCTCCAAATATAGCACAGTGTTTCTGTTTTCATGGGTGTTAATGAACATTGAGACTCTGCCCTCTGTATTTTTTTACTTAGTCTCCAGCCACACTGTGCAGTCCAGCCTGTTGNGTGTATTTTTTTACTTAGTCTCCAGCCACGCTGTGCAGTCCAGGCTGTTGATTTCCTGTTGCCTTCACTGGTTATTATAGAAAGCAAATCATGTTGTATGATAGTAGCATTTAAAAAAACTGACCCAGATTCAGACCACTCCTTGATTTTTCATTCTTTTTTCCTTTCTTTTATATGTTGCAGAAACCCTGACAAGGGCCTTCAGTTCCTGATCTCACGTGGCTTCATCCCAGACACGCCCATCGGCGTAGCCCACTTTCTGCTACAGAGGAAGGGCCTTAGCCGACAGATGATTGGAGAATTCCTTGGAAACAGCAAAAAGCCCTTCAACAGAGATGTGCTAGAGTGAGTGGCATGCATGATTGTATGTGATTTCCTGAAATGGTTTTAGGTGAATATATTTGGTAATCCCTCTTATTTCAGGGAAAGCAGGGGTCAACCTCAAGTCTGGATTCAACAGGGAGTTTTAGCACATGGAAAATATATATATATATATATATACATACATACATGTATATATTCATTTCCAGCCTGCAGAAAGATTTCATTTTATTTTTTATTCCAGTAAACATATTGAGGACAATGTGGTTTTGAGGTGTCCTGCTGAAACGTGCACTGATGTCCCTGGAAAATCTGTTGTAATGAAGGGAGCAGATGTTGTCCTAAAATCTTAATGTCCTTTTTCTGCTGTCATCACTAAAATGTGAATGAGTTTGCAAAGGGCACTGGAACAACACCAAACTATCACAGAGCCTGACTTTTGGACTTGTTCCTGGTAACAGTCTGGATGGACATTTCCATCTTTAGCTATGTTCACACCGCAGGCAAAAGTGTTTAGAATCGGACTTTTCTGCCTATTTGTTGCAACTGACTTGTCTGACTCTACTACTGACTTACTCAGAGTTAAGACTGTGTTAGCAGCCAATATCCTGACTAAGTATGTATGACTAAGAAATCAGACCTGGATGCTGTACCTGCTTAATATTTTTAAACAAGAAGCCTTTTTGATTGCATCATGTGCATATTTAAAGGCCAACTGAAATCAAATGCCATTTTCTGGTAGCTACAGCACACAAATCGTCTCACTAAATCACTTTTAAAAAAGTAATTCAACATCAGATGCCACTGAGACAGGTGTTTCATGATTTATAATTTGTTACTTATGCCCTTAGTTTTGTATTACTATATTAAAATGCAGCTCTTCTGTGCAGACTAGTTATGCAGAATACAAAACACATTCACTTTCCTGCTTTTTATCTGTTACAAACCAAAACCCACACTTTACCAGCACCTTGACTTTTTCAGTTAGCCACCAAAACAAGCATTACCCAGTGAAAAGGACACTGCTAACATTAGTTTGCTGGCTTGATGCCTAATTAGCTGCTCAGCAGCTGCAGCACATTAAACAGCTTGAATGTCACTTTGGTCCGGGTAGATGCTGGTGTGGTCCCCCCTATTCAGTTTCACCAGTAACTACTTGCTGTGCTCTCATGACATGTTTGCAACAACACAAGTAATTATTTTGTGTTTCGGTCCCAACGGTGCACCAGCATTCTAGCAGGCTGCCAGCAGCTGTCAATCAAACCCAATATGGCCTGAGGTTGAGACAAGAGTCTTTATTTTCCGTTACACCTCGTTTATGTAGTTTGTTAGACCAACAACCAGTCTCAGAACCAGATCTGACCTTTCAGACATCTTTCGGACCTTTGAGATCTTATTGACAAATATGCTGACCATATATCATCACTGTAGCTTTGTTACAGTTTTTCCACTTGAAAATTTGTTTTGTGTTCATCATCATATAGATCTCTTGCACTGTAGCTTTAATACATCAAGTTGATGTCAAATATTGTTATGTATCATACAATATTGTTATAAATTTTATTTAACACAAGTGCTTGTGTTAAATAGTCTAAGTGTTCAACATTTAAAATGATCTGTTGATAGAAATGCAATTAAATATTCACAACTGCATTTTGCAGTGCAGAAAAAGATGAACTTTTTCTGTCAGTACTGAACAGTGCATCATTTAAGCCTGAGGATGCTGTGCGTCCCCCATCTCGCCCTGGTGTCTTGTAGAACCAAGAGGACAAATCAAACACTGGCTCGATTAGTGGCATTTGATATGTGTGTTTTTGTTTTTTTTTAATTATATTTATTGGGCTATGTCTGGTTGTTTGTTACTCCTGTGGTAGTAAAAATGTGTTTTAGCTTTAACTCTTTGTAGAACAAATAAGAAAAGCATTTCTTTTTGTGTATACATAACCCTGAAGGGGAAAAACAGTTTTTGTAATTTGCCTTCATGCTGGGCTGGATGCACTTGGGGTGACGTTTTGCATTGTTTAATTGATGCAGTATGCAACTACACTATGCTTGGTAAACTTTTTCAAGTAGCAGCAGAGTCACCAGCCAATCAAACCGCCTGACTCATCATGATCTTGTGTCTGATTCTCACTACTCCTCCAAGCATCCGACTTGCCCACTATCAAGCATTAAACATTGTGTCTGTGTGAATCATGAATAACAGCACCGTTAAGTAACTGTATTTAAAGGTATGGGAAAGGAATGACCTGTTTACTGGAGGACTTGAAAGGTTTTTGCAGCTCACATAGTTTTTACAACAAATTAACTAGAAAAATTAGGTGGGGGGTGGTGATGTGTAATTCAGAAACAAGCTGGTTTTAAAAGATGATATTTTGTAATAAAAAAGCAGAGTCTACTTCCATCAAGGAATACCAATTTATTGTTTTTCTTGTTTTTTTTTCCTTCTTTCCAAACCAAGACCAACACTCATGCTTATTTCAAGGTCAGACAGACATGAAGTAGCACTCTTAAGTCTTGCATGCCAGCTCACCTTCATCTAATATCAATATTTTCATAAATGGACACTCTCACTGTTCCAAAAACATTCTACTGACAGGATTATGCTCTTAAAATTCTGAACACCAGTCCACAGTGGAGTTATACCCTTAGTGCAGATTACATGGAGATATATAGTCAGAGTATTTTCATTTTTTTTCTTTACAGAAAACAGCAGCATGCAGGGGGAAAGTGATTTTGAAGGGAAACATAATACAAGAGTGCAAAGTGTGTGTGAGTGCACTTTCAATAAAGTGTAGTCACAGGAGAGTGGGTGACGGATTGCAGTCTAATGTGAAAATCACTCATGGTGATTTACTGAGGCTGAATGTGGGACCATGTGACCGTGAGTGTGTGTGTGTGTGTGTGTGTACGTGTGCAGGGAAGTTGTAAATGTGTCTGTGTTTTTGAATGGCTTATCTTGTATAAGTTACTCCTCTAACTGCACCTCATTCTTTTCACATTTCTTCAAGCATAAACAACAATAGTCAAAATGTCTCAAGTCAGTTTACTCAAACTGTGGTTGAAGATGTGGCCTTCAGGAAATGTCTGAAATTTACAGACAGCACCGTCAACTCCTTTAGTATAAAAAAAGTAGATCTGTTTGTGTCCATTATCTACGTACATGCTGCTGAAAATATGGTTTCATATGAGCTTCTTACTCCTTTTTTATTGTAATGCATATGTAAGTTGACATATTTGCCATCACACAGCTTGTTCTATTTAAGCCGTGATGTGCAGACAGATGTGTGCATTTCCTGCCAGGTAATGCATACAAATCAACCAAGTGCATGATGGTTATTATGTCAGGTTGTGTGCCTGTGTGCTGCGCTGTGTTTGAGCGCGCATGACGATGAGACAGGAGGAGGAGAAGGAGGAGAAGGCGGGTGTACTTCGGTCGTCTCATCTGACATTACATGAACAATAAAATGACAGCCAGGATGAAGGCAGGTGGATGAGGGAGAAAGTGAGTCATGAAGAGGATGATCAGGGAGGCTCTACAGTCAGGACGGTTGATAAGAGGATGATCAAGCCCAGGTTGATGCAAGCTACAGTATGAGCTTAACCTTTAAAAGCGCTGAAAATAGTCTCTTGAAATCTCAGGAGTCATGGGTAAATTATGCATGGCTTGACACGTTCAACTTTGTGTTGTTTATGGTCTGCTTATTAAATACAGTACTTGTATTGATAACATGCTCCATGATGTTCCAGGAATCACAATAAAATTCAGAAATGTTACCTTTTTTTCTGGGACTGAGCTCATTTTAGATAAAATGGGGCAAACTGAAACAGCTTCCTGAGGTCTCAGATCCTTGTTATCAGCACAGTTGAATAGTCAGCGTCTGTAATGGTATGGAAATGCATTCCTACACATGGCACGGCTAACTTCCATATCAGTGGATCCACCATTAGGTGCTTCCTTTATTATCTCCTTTAGTATTGAAAATACTAGAGCATCCTTTATGAAATGAGAGATGATTCCTTCCCAAATTTTTTGCAGCTGCAACTTTCAAAGTAAGATTTGATTATTTTCATCCATGTACCAACATTTTGGGGTTTTATAGTGTCGTTATAATGGTACCATCAGCATGACCTGTGATAGTAAAGTAGCGTATACTATAAAGTAGTACAAGTTGTGCAATAGCAATGCTACAGGGACCACTTGAAGCCAGTAAAGTAGTAAAATTCTATGTAGTTGTATAAGAACTAGATGTACATTTTGTAATATTAATGGAGGAGATAGTTGTGAAAGTACAAAACTGATTATCATACGGTTCTTATTTTGTGTGTAAAGCAGTGCTGTACACTCAGCTGTCTTAAATTTCTGCTGGAGCAGCATGTGTCACCCTGAAGTACTCACCTCATTAACTCCCTTTGTTCACAGTGATCCATCTTAATGTAATGTGTGTGTATGTGCATGTACTCCAGCAGAACAAACAGAAAAGATCAGAGGAAGAAGACAAAGTGTTGACTTCGTACTGCTGAAAACTTTGAAATCAACTCCATCATCTCCCTTTTGAACATGCTGTCCCCTCAACCAAACCAAGACTGATGATGATAGAGGCAAAAATTAATTTATTTTTATTGAGCCAGTGTGAGGAGGTTTGAAGAAAACCACATGAAAGTCAGGCCAAAGACTTTAATTTCATAGTTTGATTATCATTTCGCTTTGTACTTTGACAGAGCCTCTTACATCAGAGCAAAGAAAACTTTATAACCATCCATCCCGCTTCGAAAGTCACCTTTAACTTCAAACCTCATTCCACCTTGAAATTGCTCACGTTGTATTTTATCCCCCTGAACTCATTCGACAGGATATTTTGCTTTTTAATTAAAGTCATCAAACCAGGGTTGTCAGGTAATAGGAGGATTTTTTGCTCAGAGGTGTGATACGAATGTGTGTGTGTGTGAAGATGTGTGTGTCTTGGCAGCTGTGTCACAGAAAAGATAGCTGGACCTAGTCTTATCCCTGGTGTCCGTGCATGGCAAATACCTGAATTTAAGAGAGTGGTGCTGTGAGCAGAAAGCAGATGAGTGAGACCTGCATATCTGTCATCTTATCCACAGGCTCATCCAGCCCACCAGTGAAGGGGTCAACCTCTGCAGTCATATTGATATGAATTTTGCTATCAATTTAAATATTCCTCCCTCATTTTTTGTGCTCTTATCTCATCTTTATCATCCACAGTTGTGTGGTGGATGAGATGGACTTCTCAGGCATGGAGCTGGACGAAGCACTGAGAAAGTTTCAGGCCCACATCCGTGTCCAGGGAGAAGCCCAGAAGGTGGAACGTCTTATCGAGGCCTTCAGGTACTTAAAACCAGACTTTTACACAAGCTACTGACAATGTTCTCCCTGGCACATCAACTGTAGTATTAACACAAAACTAAAAGTTATTTTAAACATTGTTTAATGTTTTCCACTACATTTAGGCATGACAGATTTGACTGAAAACAAGTAGTCTTTAAGCCACACTTCTGAACTCTGGCATATTTTTACATTTTGGCGCCCCCTCATGAAGGCTAATTAAACATCTGTCTTGTAGCCTGTCTCCTCTCTGGGATCTTTTCAGTCAGTAAAAGCCAGTCAGATGTTAACTCGTCTTCTCTCTTGTTCTGTCATATTGTCTATTTTGTTTCCTTGCTTCCACCAATAATGCCCTTTTGCATTTCTTTGTTGAATCTGCCTTGATGTACATCCTAATGGCCAATGTGTTGATATCCAGTTGCTAACGTGTAACACCGTACCTTACAGCAAAATGCAGCAGTTACGTGATGCCCCAGACTGGGAAAAAACTGCAGTGAAATGCAGTTATATAGATGCACTAAAGAGCATTTGCAGATTTTCTCAGTGACATGCCCCTATCAACATAAAAGACAATCTTATCTTGACTCCTGCCTTGCTCTGTCCCTTTCTTTCTTTCTCATCCTCTCGTCCTCTGATAATGCATTCTTGCATTTCTTTACTGAATCAGCCATGGTGCATGTTCCAAACAACCGGTGTGCTATGTGACATGCATACAATATATGTCACTGTGCCAACAAACTCAGAGTTTTAAGGTTGGAAAGTTATGTAGTGCGTTTTAAGGTTTAAGGTATATTGCTAAGCTTGGTGAATAGGACCAAATATGTGGTTATTAGAGAATTTCTTGTCCTTCCAGGATGTAGAATGATTTCAAATACAAGCTGTTCTGTTATCGTTGTTGTTAATGACATGTGCAGCTCTCTAATTCAACCGGAACAAGGTCTGTAAAAATCTCTGGATAGTGCTGCAGATCAAGCAACAAACCGAGCTGGTTTATGTGATGGTTCAATCACACACCAGTAGAAAACCAATTATATGTGCAGCATTTCAATGCCTATGCTAGCTTACCATATTTAAGCAATACAATACTTACAATATAGGCCTTTTGAAGTATAGCTACCATATAGAAATACTTTAAGCATAAATCTAAATTGCTGCTCAAAAAGTATTTGGTTAGAGTACATTTTCTTTAACATGCATTGAATTTCTTCACTGCACATAATTAACATTACACAATGTCTGTCAAGCCTGAGCTCAAATTACCAAAGCAGTCGCCCTGCCAGAAAGGTAATGTCTCATGTGTGGTGAGTGATGGCTTCAAAATAAATCAATCTTGAAGCACCAAATAGTTGTATTTTCTCCACAGAGAAAGCCATGACCTGTCTACATGAATGAAAGACAAAGAATCCCTCCACAGAACAATCATTTATACACATGGATAAGACAAGGATGAGGAAGACGGGTCCATTCAGACCTAACTTGCAGGGATGGGTTTTGAATTTAGTTGCTGCGTGACTGAAGTACAGATTTTTGTTAAGCAGCTGCCTGTATTATTTTTTTAAATAGTTCATTTCTGTTCATTTCAGCTAAATGTGAGAGAGATTCAGTTTCTTTTAGGTCTGCATTCAAGACAGTTTATTGTCAACATTTGCATTTAATTTGCTTCTTAAATTTCTGGGACATGTCAAACTTTTTTTTAAAATGGTTCTTGTTTGAATCTTAAAATCTTTAAATCAATTAGGTGCCATCTGTTCTCTTGGACTCCAAACTAGAAATCAGTCTGCTGAAATTAAAAAAGAAAATAAAAAAAGAGAGCTCAGTGGAGCAAATTAAGATATTCTAAACCATCCGGCAGTTTTTTCCTTGGTTTCTGGAGAGGAGAAAGAAAACCTTAACAGTTGTAGCCAACAGAGAATTACTCATTAGAGATGTAACAGTCATCTTTGCCTTGTGCCATGGGAAATATTATTTTGTAGAACAAACAATAGCAGGACAACATCTTGTTGGTTAGGCAAAGTGACCCATTTAGTTTAATTTCCTTCTATAATTTAACTCTGCATGTGTTTATATTTGTTTTGGTGAGTAAAAAAAGTGTAAATCATACCTCTTGTATGAGTCTATTAACAAAAAAAAAAGCAACACCATTCTCGACAATAAATAGCAAAGACTTTGATATTCCATTATCTACAAACAAACAAATCAAAAGATTATTAGAATCTGGTTATATGTTTACAATCGATACGGCCCAAAATCAGTATTGGATGCCCATAATCTTCAAGCCTACAGGCAGGGCTGTATTAAAAACAGGCATGAGTCTGCAATGGAAATCATTGCATGGGCTCATGAACACTTCCAGAAATCATTGTCTGTGAACACAGCTTAGGTCAAAGTTCTGTCATGCAAAGAAGATGCCATGTGTGAACATGATCCAGAAATGATGCCATCTTATGTGGCCAAAGCTAATTTGAAATGGTCTAAGACAAWGTGGAAAACTGTTGTGTGATCAGACCAATTAATGTGTTTGTTTGTTTTTTTTTATCATCTACACTGCATCCTTTTACCATCTGGCTTGTTATCAGCACATTCTAGGGTTTTTATAGCCAATGGAACTGGCAGTTTTAGTTAAAGGCTCCACCAATGCGGAAAAATATTTAGACATTTTGGAGCAACATCTGCTTCTGTCCAGACAACATAATCCCCAGGAAAGACCTTGCATATTTTAGCAAGCCCATGCTAACCACATCCTGCATCACTTTTCACCAACTGAAATTATTTGGTCCAAAAATTAAGCACAAAATATAACAGTGACTCAGAAGAAGATGGAATCTGTCCACAAATCCGAACTGGGATTCTGTACAAAAGGGGAGATGCCCAAACTGTCACATATAAGCAAAAATACACAAAAACTTTCGATCCACTTAATCTTTTCCTTCTTTACAATCATAAGCCAATCCCTTTCTGAATTTGGCAGGCAGCATGTAATTTCGTTTTACAATTTCCAAAGGGTAACAATTTGCAGTGCAGCTGCAGCACAATGAGTTAACGCTAACTGTTTGTTGTAACCCTGCTGGAATAAAAACCACCTGCCACAGTTGTCAAAGTGCCTGTTGAGGAGAAAAACTGCTGCATTGTCATAGTAAGTGACCAGAGAGGTTGGCGTGGGTAATATTTGGACATCAGGCTGGCTCTGTGTGTTATCAGGAACAAGGAGAGAAGAGGGGGATGAGGCACATACTGAGATAGAAGGAAGCAAGGGGGAAAAAAAGGAAAAGAGGGTGGATGGTTTATAAATAACTAGCGTTGCATAACTGCTACTGCCTCTCTGTGCCTGCCTCCCCAGCTCCTGGGCTTTGAAATGTCTCCAGACACACACACATAAGGGAGAAAGGGAAAAATCTCAAAAGGAAGCAAGAGGATTTGAAGCAGCAGTGAAAAAGAGCGAGGGAGAAAAGTGAAAGTCAGCCAGCAGCCTCGGTATCTGCTGCGTCAGTGTACTAATGGATGAGCAAATAAGAACCAGCTTCCAGTGCTGCAAATATATTCATTTCTATTTTCATTTTGCACTACAGCATACAGTCCAGATATTTTCCAACCCTAATCTCTGTAATACATAAGGACTGATGCACCTTTAGCAGGCTGTAAAAAAACAAATGACAATTGCCAAATTTCAGGATTGACATATTCGCTTAGAAGCGTCATGTGGCCTTGTATCCCATCTCTTCTGTTCTTTTTAGTGAGTCATTTTCAATGACTTAAATAATTAAGTCAAATAAAAGACAGAGATTTCCCACCACATG
Organism: Melanotaenia duboulayi; assembly: GCA_026261665.1. NCBI lineage: Eukaryota > Metazoa > Chordata > Actinopteri > Atheriniformes > Melanotaeniidae > Melanotaenia > Melanotaenia duboulayi. Next base: position 21,306,245 of record CM047997.1, read on the forward strand.
GCTCATCTTAGACCTGGGTGGGCTTATTGATTAAGATGTGAGTAAGACACTGTGTGCCTTATGCCTTGTGCCTTACTAAAACAAAAGTTGAGAGAAAGATGTCATAATGTACACCACAGCACAGATACAAGGTTTACATTTACTTATAAACAGCCTTTCAAGCTTTGAGCTGTGGTAAAAAACAGATTGAAAACTAAGTGAAAAGGCATGAAAATATGGACACATACCAATATGTACTGTATGTCCTTAGTCAATCTGGAAGAAACTAGATTCTAATCATGGGGCTTAGTGGGCCTGCAAAACATTGTACAGCCTCAGTGCACCCATCTTGCGTCCTACCTGTACTCTGAGCTCTCCCCATCCAGTAAAAGTCAGTCTGATGTTGACATTTGTCTTACCTCTTACTTTGTCCCTTTCTTTTTATTCCTCTCTTCAGCTTATAATGGCTTCTTGTGTTTCTTTGACAAATCAGCCATTGTGTTGATAACCAGTTGCTGGTGTGCGATCCGGTGAATAAAGCCAAACTGTAACGTGGCTCAGCGTCCTGGAAGCAAAAGTTGTGAAGTTAAGGTTATAGTTAATATAGTTAAATAGTGCCCCTTTAAAATGATTTGGGCTATAAGTGAACCATGATGGGATATAAATTAAACATAAATGCTCCATATAAACAGAAAACCTCTATAAAAGCATTTCGAGATGTAAAACGTTAGATACACAGTTGAAACAACAAAACAAGCCACGAATTGTTTTACTTAGTTTGTGGTTGTTCAATGTTTTGCACAGCGTTGGTATCTGTCCTAAGGCTGTGTTACATTATCTGTTCTTGTGTTTCTGCCTTTTATCTCTTCCCTGTAGATGCTTCTTTCTCAAACCTACCGACCTGCATACTCATATGCAAACACCCAAAGTAGGCATCTAAAAAATGTGATTGGGGGGGTACATTGCTCTGATTAGAGCATGCTCAGTTCAGATAGTTAAAAAGAAAGTGGGTCTTGGTGTGGAATTTCCTGTTTGGAAATGAATATGTCTGCTCATAATGATAAGCTGTATAAAAGCAGCAATAAATCTAGAAATGTTGTTGAGAGACTCTGGTCTGGCAACGAGGATGAAATCTCTGGAAAGTTCTACATTTTCTAAGATAAATGCCTTTGTTCAGTTTGTTTTGCACCTGCTTTTCCGTGTAATGGGTGGCCCATAAGAGGATTGGATGCTGTTGGAGAACAGAGACAGTGTTTCAGCAGAGAGACCCTAACCTCACCTACTGTGAAATTCATTTGCTACCGAGGGGCAACCGACAGCGTCAGATGAAGCTACAGGCAAAATTAAAGCCATAACTCTGATTACAGCATGACACTGATGCTCAGCTTGTGTAATGATTTTATTGAGTATGGGGTATGCGTACTCGGATAGAAGCCTTCAGTTTGGGATCATAACACATTCTTGGCTTTNCGTACTCGGATAGAAGCCTTCGGTTTGGGATCATAACACATTCTTGGCTTTTCATGCTTCTTCTTCCTGTTCTTTATGTTTGTACTTACTAAACCCTGCATACATTTCATCCCCTTTAACCACCCTTGGATTGTTAAAAATCTTCCACACTGTGATGGTGTATCGACCTGCTCTGTTTTACCTTAATCACACTCAACCTTTTTTTCTTGTGTCTTCTTGCAAAAATATGTTATTGCTTCTCTCGATTCTGCTGTTTTCCCCCTGAATTGACTATTTTTTTATGTTGTTTATACCCACAGCCAGCGCTACTGCATGTGTAACCCGGATGTGGTGCAGCAGTTTCACAATCCAGACACCATCTTTATCCTGGCCTTCGCCATCATTCTGCTCAACACTGACATGTACAGTCCCAACATCAAGCCCGACCGTAAGATGTTGTTAGAGGACTTCATACGCAATCTAAGAGGTGAGAGCCACAGCATTATACAGAAGCTACTTACAAAAGGACAAATTTACTAGGTTTAAAATGACAGTAATTACTTGACATAATCCGCTCAAGTAGGAAGGTAACAGCTGATGAGTGTGTGTTTCCTAAATAGAGTCAAGTTGTTCTTGGGCTAAATTTTACACGTTATGGGTGGGTTGCAGAACTCCTAATCCCAATCTCATCCACACAAAACACTGAATCAACAAGCATCTCTCCCACCTATGTATCTTTAACCATAAAACAAAATCCAATCAGCTCTAACAGTGTCAGGCTCTCGAAGAGAAAAGAGTTTGTTTGGCTAATCAAAATCTTTATACAAGTAATTATTAGCAAATGCATTTCACCCCATTATAATGACATAACTCAACTTACTATAAATTGTGGTAAAAAATTGATGACGGACATCCTAAAAGACTGATTTATGGTTGGGGAAGGTAATAAGTGTGTTAGAAATACTATCACTACGAAGATGTAAAACAAACTAATCAGGTTTCCATTGAGATTTTTAGATGAGGATGTTATGATAAAATGTAATAAAATTTGTATTGACCTAAGGGTAACTTAAAAAAAGGGAATTAAGTCATATATATAGAACATATTACAAGAGGAATCACATGAACATTTCAGTGTTTTCTGCCTGTAATCAGCAAACAAAATGACTTAAACAAATTAACACAATGCATGTAGATGGAAGTAATTCTGAGGTTGTTCCTCTAATTATTTCTACATATGAACCAGCTCATAGGTTTAGTTAATGTCTTCCTCTTTGAAGTTTGGATGTATACTTAATTGTTGACTACACCACCATTTGCTAATGATAGTAAACAGCTATTTATTACTAAAAACCAATAAATGGAAACAAGCCTGATAGGCAGCAATATTTCAAAAGTTTGCATTATATTTATTTCATAGCTGCGGTTTTACAGCAGGGGTCTCTGCACTTTGGCTGTTAAAAAGTAAAGTTTGGCTTCTACAAGCTGAACCATGGCATGACATAAATTTTTCTTTCTATACTCTGACTTGTCAAGTTTACATTATTACTTAGTGTCCTGATGTTGCAGTTAGACATATTGTGTTGTAAAAATGTTTTTTTTTTTTAAATGAAGCTCAGTATTAATTTGAAATTTTGCTATAATAGGCTGAAATATATAGTTTTTGTATGCTCACTGAACTTCACAGGAAACAATGTCTAATATGTGTTTGACTTACACAATCAATGATCTTTTTTTCTAAAAATATTTCCCTAAACTCTGCACAGTTTTAACATTTGTGTTGGTTTCTGACATACATAATCATCCAAAAGGTATTTGTCTTCATTACCTTTACATAATCTGGTGTATGTGATATGCATTTCCTTAAATTGGCAACTGTTGCCAAAAGTTTTCCAGTTTTGGTTGACTATCATATTTAAAATTACCATGAAACGGATGTAAATTTATGTTTGCTGGATTATTTATTTGTCGTAACCAAGCGGCAACCTCCGGTTGTGACGTGAAACCTATGCAAAATTTCCAAAAATTGCAAAAACAGCTCTTAGCTACAGGCAGCTCGGAGTTTGATAGACATCAATCATCCACCCCCCACGCTTACGAGCTTCACTTTTGCTCTTCAGAAACCTATGGGTGACGTCACAGAGGCTCCGTCCATCTTTTACATACAGTCTATGGTCGTAACAATGCTTCTTGGTGCTAAATCTATTACAAATGTAAAGCCTGTATATTGAAATGGAGCCACATTTGTGAAGAAAATACATGTGGAATGAGAAGAAGTGTTCACTATGTGGGTTGTGCCCATGACAAACTTGCCAAATCTTCTCTGCTAAAGCCAAACAGTTCATGATGATCACACTGTTGTGGGATGGCATCCAATTTTTTTCAATCAGTGTTTCTTGCAAGTCAGCCAGTGTGGTTGTGTTGGTCATGAACATCACACCAAAGCTGATTCCACAGATGTTAAATAGGGTTAAAGTCAGGACTGCAGGCAGACCCTTTCATCCTCTACTATTCCAAGTTCTGGAGATTGTCCCTGATTAAACCCCGCTCTGTGGGTGCCAGCATCGACATCTTGTAGAGTTAGAGTTTGGACGAGGAGAAATGGGATTGCCACTAATGGGAGAATCTTATCCTGATATCTCTCTGCATTGAGACTGCCTCCAGTGATGACTAGTGAGAGAGATGCTACCCCACGCCATCACACTGCCTCCACCAAAAACTGTTACCCTCCAAAGATACACACATTTTCTTCATGTTTTGTGCTAAATATTAGATGTGTGTAAGTGAACATTGGTTGCAGAATAATTGAAATGTAAAGAGGTTTTTATGTTAGAAGCATGATTCACATTTAAGCTCAGTGCTTCGACTTACATTAGACTGGCATTGTAATTTATAATCCACGCATCATATAGTTTCTTGCTTCAAAGCTCATAAAAAAGTTGCAGCAAAATCACAAAGAAACAGGCCAGTAAAAAAATCTAAACAAGAACTGTTAAAAACAAGAGCAAACATTACACATAGTGAAATAAGGGAATTGGGACACAATAATTGAATTTGAGCTGACCGAATGAAATCACAAAGGTGGGAATAAGTGAAGAGATCGTTGGGAACCAGGCAAACAGTAAAAAACACAAAAAAAATCCTTTTAAAGTAAGTAAAGCAATACGCAAGTGTCAGAAGTTTGAATTTTCATTTATAAGCGACTGCAAAGAATGCAGAAGAAAAGCAGTAATACCTAAATCTTCCCCACATTTCTCTTCCACCCCTACAACTTATTTTGTGGACTCTTGTTGTGAACCAGTTCGCCAGCAAATCCCCAGATGAAACAGCAGAAGGGAGCGTCCAACAGTTTTTTACTACATTTAATCAAACCAGCTGGCATACATTTAAGGGGGATAAAGATAAGGTTATATATCTCTCCCCGGAAGGCTTGCTTAACATATTCGCTCACAACGATACAAGCAGAAAACACCTGTAAATCTCGTCTCCAATACAGAGAGATAAATAAAGAGACAGATGCTCATTTGCTGAGCATTAAGAAGAGACACGAGTCTCACGGTTTTGCTCTCCCTCTACGTGATCAATCAAGGATAGAGGTCGATGTAGAACATCTTTATTAGATTCATCCAGACTGCTCCTTACAATTAAATTAAGTTGAAAAATCAATTTCTGCATCTTATACAAATTAAAATATGCCACTTTTTTGGCCTCTCTATCCTTCTTCTGCTTATTCTTTCTCTTTCTTACCATCCATTGTCTCATCTCAATTTTTTTCATGCTGTCTGTTTAGTCATGTCTGTCTCTTGATTTGTAACCTGTTTTTCTTTCCTCTTTTGGTCATCCCTTGTCTGTTTCACACACAGAATAGTTCACTCAGTTCATTGGCTAAGGTGAAATGCAATTAGGCACCAAAAACCAATAATAATGATCAATCTATGGCATTCATTAACTCAATTCAAACAGACTGACAGTAAAGCTTTTCCCTAATTAGACAACATAATGTAAACCAGCTTTCACAATGAATTAATCCTGTGCTACTCATTGAGTAATTTTACTATCTTTGTTATTAGATCCTCTAATTGTTTTTCAGAGGGGATGGTCACAGGCTTCTCAATATGTTCAGTAGTACACTCTGAAAGCTCTGCTTTATACTTAAAGATGACAAGTGGAGACAGATAGTTGGATACCCAGATGCTACACTAAAAAAAAAGTGGAGTTAGTGGAGTGGAGTGTTGTTATTATTTATATTATTATTATTGGCTTATGCACTTTGGTAAATAGGGTGGTCAGCAACCAATTTTCAGCTACTGTTAGCTTTGTTAGTATAGGCTACTGCTAGCTTTTAAGCTAACTGTTGCAGATTTTTTTAAAGCACTGCCATGACATATGTTGTGATGACTTTATGTTTTCAATGTTTGTTCTTTGAATACTAAAGATGTTAAATAAATACACTCATTTTGTTAAGTCAGTGGACTGATTTGCTGAGACACAATGCAACATTTCTGTTTACGGTATTGTCTTTGCTATGCACAAAACCTGAATTCTAATAACGTACCAGATAGTGTTTCTTGATTAAACTATAGTATTAGCCTCCAAAATTATATTTCAGTCAATTTCTAATCTTTACATAAATAGACATATTGCTAGCCTGAATGTATAGGGAAGCAATACAATGGCAATATAATTGTTTTAGTTTAAAAAATTGTAGTTAGTCTATCTTCTCTCCCCTTACTTCTTTCTCCATCTCTTTGCTTCCAGATTTTATGTCCGCCCCCCACCAAAAAAAATAAATAAATAAATAAATCTGACAAAGCACCAATGATGGTACAAGGAATTAATGAAAGAACAGGAAATGGAAGTAATTACTAAATAGTAAGAAATCATTACCATTCTCTATAACTGTACAATTTTCTGTGTTAAATAAGAAACAGCACTACAGCACAGAAAACTGAAATTGTGCCATCACACAGTGTACTTGATAAGTACAGCATTAAAGAGTCTACAGTCCACTGTGGCAGCTTCTGAGACTTGGATACTGTGTCAACACTGGTATGCTAACATGGCCATGCTACTGTCCTGATAATATGGAGAGTGTGGTGGTGACCATTTCATTAGCGTGCTTGCTAATTTACAAATAAGCACTTCAAATATTCATATTGTTATAAGCTTTTCCTGGTGGATCAAGTAATCTGGGACATCTGGGAAAGAAAAGGGCGGGCACAAAAATGCTCGGCATGTAATTAGATTAACCTGTCTATCATGATTTGTCACATTAGCTTCAACTGATTACATTAATGGAATGAAGTGAGTTTGCAAATTCAACTTTTGCAGTAGCCAACTGGGAGAAGAGCAAAGACTTTATTTCCACTGACTTTCTCTGCTCTTCTTTTAGTAATTTCAGCAGAGTTTTTATTAATCTCTTTAGCCAGCATTTTAAACTGTTGTTTTTCCATAAAACTCAGATATCAGCTTTTACAGGATGAGGAGGGATCCAAAACAGCTAAATAATTGTTCAGATATTTTCAAACTACAATTTTGTTGACTCATGGCATATTGTATTGTGTCTAAGCAAATCAGTTTGTTGTATTTAACAAACATTTTGAGCACGAGGCCCAGCTGCACCATAGCAAAAAAAAGAAAAACAGAAAACATTAAAGCTGTGTATTTCTGACAGGTGTGGGGTAAGAAAAAGACCCTGTAGGAAACCTGAACAAATAGACATTCAGCTAAAAGTGCTGCCTGTTAATATGACAGTTGAAACACATTTCCCATCGGTCATCTCCTCTTCTTCCCCTGATTCCATAATGTGAAGTGATGTCTTGCCGGTGTCCCGTGGTGCCTCACTGACACGCCATCACTTGTGGCAGCTTCATTTTCTGAAGACACATCCTGCCCCATTGAAAACTTAATGTGCCACATAGCGCAGTACAGCTGTGTCAATATAATGGGGAGCATCTTGAGGGCAACCTTTCAGCCTAATGACATACAGCTTTACCTGCATCAAACTGCCCTGAATTTGAGCTGCACTGTGTTCCTGACAGAAAACCCTCCAAGACTGAAGTCTTTTTAACCTTTCGGTTACCAATTAACCTCCTCCCACACTGCCTTTAGTTATTACTTAAAAGAGACAAGAGTCACAGAAGCACCCGTGAGAGGAGTGAGAGAGGAGCTTTCTTTACAAAACTTCTGTTGCGTTTTGGGAATACAGCATAATTTATTTGAATTTTTCTCTATACTCTTATTTGTGTGTATGACACAATCGTATTCCTGGCTGTATTTAAGCTAGCTCAGACACAGTTGGGCTCCGCTACAACTGTTAAAACAGCTGTCACCGTATATTCCTCCAGATGGAAAAGGCTGTCTGGTAAAATATAAAGCTTCCTGTGATGGCTTTACGCTTGTGAGTAATCCGCTTGTTTGTGTCTTAGGTGTGGATGATGGAGCGGACATCCCCAGAGACATGGTGGTGGGCATCTATGAAAGAATACAACTGAGAGAGTTGCGCTCCAATGAAGACCATGTCACCTACGTCTCCAAGGTTGAGCAGTCCATCGTAGGCATGAAAACAGTAAGGACACACACAGTACAATATCCTCACAAAGACAAAATAAATTTAATTTTCTATTATGCATACTGTTATCTAGTTTTGAAGGCAGACATCCACTTTTGGTAAACTCGGGCCAAATAACTCTTTATTCAAGCTCCTATCGCTATCACCTAGAACATTTATTAGTCATTAAATATTTCATCTACAGCTCAATCATTACTTCAGGTCATTACTCCAGCTACATAAGCCATTAACCACCACACTCTTTAACAGTTTAAACCAAAAATACACACTTAGTTAAGTAGAGACAACAGTGACCCCTGTGGCCATAATTAGTTATTACAGCTGCATTCAAATCTTTGCTGCAAGTTTGAATAATAAAAATCTTTTGAAATGCTCAAGCAACAAACGAAAACATATCAAACCCTTGACTCTCCTGTTTACAGCAAGCAGAAACTCTGCAAGAATCATTTGAAGTGATGCCTATTTTTGCCTCTTCCTCTGCTCTGCAGGGCTTTGACGCCAGTGGAAAGCACAGTACTGATTACTTTTTATCTGAAAGCTAAGCTTTAAAGAAGTGAAACTACACAAAACACAGCCTTCCAGCAAATAGTCTTTAATAGTCAAACAGCAAGAAGGCCTGCAGTAACTACACATTTACCCCCCACCCTTCTGCATCAGCTGTGATGTGGAAAATATTCAAGCTGAAATAACATTTCAGTGCAGATTTTGAGTGTTTCTCTGAATACAGGATGAGTTTTCAACTCTTGAGCCACAAACTGGCACAAAGGTGATTTTTAGCTCACATGTCACATAAAGATATTTAGAACTGCGCTTTGGTTTTGTAGAGTTTCTGACCATGTCAGTACTTACAATATAGCTAGCCTCCTCTCGTGCTTGACATTGCCCCATAAATGGTAAATGGTCTATACTTATATAGCGCTTTACATGTACGTCACATTCACCCATTCACGCACACACATTCACACACTGATGGCGCTTGATGATCGCTTCAAGTCTCCAATTTTACCATTAAAATGATTTTCAATCTGTTTTTTTAATAAAAGTTCCATAAAGGCTCAGAACAGTGTAAAGTGTGTGTGATGTTGAAGTTCAGGAATGCTCAAATAAAAGAGAAATATGAAGGGAAGAAACTGAAGCAGAAGTGTTTAGCTTTATAAATGACTGTTTACACTGATCTGTGGAGGATGTATAGTCTGTTCTGACTCATAACATCAAAGGGTTAAAGTTATCTTTATTTTTTTTTCAGTGCTCAGGGTGTCCCAAGTCATTTTATATGAATTAAATATAAGTTCTACAGATTCTTTTTCCCTAATAGATCCCTGACTATTCAGCAGTGTAAAGAATACATACTGAATATAAGAACTTATACCCTCAGAATTGCATTGAGATGCAGACAGATTTGATGAAACAAAATAGTCAGTTTGAGATTAGTTTCAATTCAGGGAAAAAACTGGCAGAGTGATTAAAAACCTCAAGCACCCATAGGTAAGTCAAAGAAAAATGAATGTGATTATAAATTCACATGTTAATTTGCATCAAAATGTAAACTCATATACATTCTGAATGACATTGAAAGGTTTGGGCTCTTTTTTGCCCTTTGCTTCATACTTTAAGCGTCTCTCAGTGATAGATGAGTAGCCATAGGATGACAGAGGGAGCGCTGTCACAACCAAACAATGATGGATTGTTGTGGCAGGAAGTAACTATTTTTGACAATATGTGCTTTCTGCCATGAGAAAAAGACTTAAAGTTTCTTGCAGGCTCAACAGGAGTCTGAGTCCTTAGTGCTGTAATGTCTATCTAGACAAAGTTGCACACATGAGATTAAGTTTACTTTATAACAGTCTTCTTAGTATTTAATATTGTGTGTAAATGCTTTCCATCTCAGATACAGTTAACATTTCTTTAACTATCTGACGTGACTTTTATTTGTTGATGAATATATAGACGAATGGTGGTCAGACTGTATCTAAGGTCATTGTGTAAGTACTGTATTTTTTTCTTCTTTGAATGAGCAAGAGGCCTTTCAAGTTAATGCTGTCTTTACGTGTTTCTGACATTAGTGTAATGAAATTCTGGCTGTGACAGGCTAGGTTAGAGTCCGTATACCCTGCAGTGATGAGATCTGAGGATGCAGGAGAAAGGGAGACAGAGGCTATCTGTGCACTCTATGCTTTGCAAATTGTTCCTGTGGTATGGAGGGAGAAGAATTTGAAATCCACATAAAGAAAGCCAAACAGAGTCTGTGTATATTTGGAATTTATTTTCAACCCCTGTCTACTGAGTGTAGTTTGAATTTCATCAGCGAGCCAACGCAGGCTGCCGGATGAGCCAAGCCAGCAACAAGATTGTAGAACAGGATGAAAACATGATTAGATTGGGCTCTGAAGGCATGGGCCATTTTTGCACTGTAATCTGCTCAAACCTGGAAAGGCACTAAAGTCATGGGGGGGGGGGTTCTCCCTATAGTGGTAACACTATAGAAAACAAGAAACAAATCACCACATCAGACCTCCAAGCATTGTACCTTTCCTCCTGACACCTTTTAGTAGTCTCTTCTGCCTTGTTTCAGAGTCTGTAACTTCAAACATAACCTATTCTGACAACAACTCATGAAAGTTCAGTATGACTGGCCAGTGGCAGAGCATCAATTTTTAGTGGACTGCAACAGTAAATAAATCCAGCCTCACCAACAGAGCTGCACAAATCAGGGAGTAGGCATTATGTAAGCCTTGAAGACCCAACATGGCCTTTTTTGAAGTATTAGTTTTTGAAAAATTGGGAATTTCTGTAAGACCAAATCACACCCACTTATATTTTAAGCTTCACAAACCAATGTTCACAAGTGATTCCAGCAGTTAAATCTTTGTCAACCTCTGACTATTAAAAATATTGTACTTGTAATGTCAGTGTCTTATTCGCTGTGGGAAATTAGCAAGCTGAGTTTAACATGTTGTCTGTTTTTATCTCTGAACAACTAAAGGCACCTAAAGGATGTAATGAGTAATCTGCAGGGCAACACCTGCCGTCTGGTCTGCTTACAAACACTGCAATGGGATATCCATTGAATTTAGAGTCCATACTCACCCTTTATCTACCAGCATTTTGTGACAATATTGATCTTTAGCTTCAACTGAGAGATGCTCTGTTCTTCTTCACTGGACAATTTCTTTGCTTTACTGAATTGGGAAAATCTGTAGATAAATTTGGAAATGTGTTTAGATTTTTTTAATTAAAATACTTAAATATTTGACTAATCCAAAAGTAATTTAAGACTTACATTGAACTTAATTTAAAGGTGTTTGAAAGCCACAATTTTATATTGAGGAACATTTTTTTAAAGAATTTCACAATTTTTTGACACAGTTTGTCTCAGACTGGTGAACCTCTTTACATCTGAAAGACTGCTTATCTAAAATGTTCTTTTTATACCCAGTGTTACTGACCTATTGCTAATGAACCTAATTAGGTGTCAAATGCTCCTCTAGTTCTTTATTTGTGCCAATTACTTTTGTCGTCCTGGTAAGAACTGCCATGAAAATGAGCTAATATTTTCCATGAATTGGTAAAGTGGCAGAGTTTAAACATCTCTTGTGTTATTTCATTGGTAATAAAATCAGATTTAATTCCAATTACATTCTGTCTTTTACTTACATTTTACACAGCATCCTAATATTTTCATAAACTGGGATCATATGTATACATCCAAATGATTTTATTATTTCCTTTTTTGCCATCTGATTTCTTTTTATTCCCTGAGAGAGCCTTGAGTTTGCCACATATATAGGTACAAAATCCTCAATTCAATCCTTTTATCCAAATTATTGTTAGCGCTGTTTTTTTTATAATTTTGATTTATTTTATTTTATTTTATTTTTTTATGTCAGTCTGTTATAGCAACTTTAAAACTAAGCCGGGAGAAAATTTTATGTAACCGCCCAGTTGCCGTCTTTGCTCTATTTTGATGGGAGAAAGCCTCTTTTAGAGTCTCTTAATCTTTTCCTGTGAATCATTTCAAAGCCTCCCATGAGTCACCTAACTGCATGCTTGTTTGTGTCTTCAGGTTCTGTCTGTTCCTCACAGAAGACTGGTGTGCTGTAGTCGACTTTTCGAGGTGACAGATGTCAACAAAGCCCAAAAACAGGCAGCACATCAGAGAGAAGTCTTCCTCTTCAATGATCTTATTGTAGTAAGTATAAAAAGCCAACTGAAAAACTTTCAGACTTTTCAAAGTTTTCCACAATATAGATTTAAACTGATATTTAACTAAGTGTAGTTGCATCATTTTCATTTAATTCTTCTTGGAAATGATCCTACAACTATGGTTCAACTTTCTTTGAAGGTTCCTCCTGTTTATAGTTACAACCTGTTAGATTAAACAGGAGCAATGGTTTAGAGATGCTCCACTGGTTCATACTTGGACTTTCCTTGAGTTTCCTGGAGTCGCATGTACAAAAGATTGAAATTCTGGGAATTGTGCAGCGGGAGTTGGAGAAAAAAGTACTTGTTTTTTTTTTTGTTTTTCTTTTAAACATCCATCAGAGTTCTCCCAGCGCTGCCACTGATCCCTGAGCCCCATCTGTGAAGGGCAAACATGGAGCAAAATTAATAATCCTAAGGACATCGAATGTACCTGTACCTGAAGTGGTCAAAAATAGTCACCATGGTTATGCCTACCCTTTTTTTTTCCTTTTTTTCTCTATTTTTTTTTTCTTACGTTCTTCGTATCATATGCTAATGACGCTGTAAAGCAGCTGCATTTGTCATGGGGTTGTTGTACCCTCCTGAGAGATGGAGCTGTGTGCCTCATCTGTCATTTTACAGACTCTGTGTCTCAACATACTTTACGCTACTGAATATTGTATGTTTTCAGTTTACTCAATAAAACAAATTCTGGGTTTTTTTGATGATAAATTTACTTCCAGAGGGTTTCTGGGTAAAACTGTAACTGTAACCAAGAAGGCTTTAGCTTTGTTATGTTAAGCTAAATTTTTATGGCTTTTAAAACATGATTTTTCGTTGACAAGAAAACTGGTTGAATTTTCTTCTTATTTTGAATTTACTTCCCTTTAACTAATTTAAATTTAATCTTATTTACATGATGCCAATCCCCCAAAAAAACTAATTTCAAGGCACTTTTACATACAGTCCATTTCAAACCAATTCATGTAATCCAATTAAACCAACACCATTACAAGATCCACATTAGTCCAGTTTATAATAATTGTGGAAATAATCACCTGGCTCAGGAAATCGATCTAAGTCAGTCTCTCATCATAAGAGTGAAATGGGCAGCAGTGGAAAGGGGAAAAAAAACTCCTCTTTAACAGGAAGGATAAACCTCCAGCAGAAAGGCAGCCATCTGCCCGAACTGGTTGGGGTTGGAGAGAACAGGAGGGAGGGGTCAAGAGTCATAACATGCAACAAGCAAACTGTGCTTAGAAACTGGCATATGTCACCTTTTAGTACATGGTAGCACATGTTGCAGACACAGGAGAATCTGGAATACCTTAGTGTTTGTACAAAACTGTGGAGAAATTGTGCATGACTCTTCTTTGCATGTCCTCCTGGATCGGCTTTGAATCTGTGCCGCATGCAATTTATCACAAACGTCTTAATAAGACAAGCTGAAGACAATGTTCATATTTTGGACTAAGAGCTTCGACAGCTTGGGATAGTCTGAGTGTCCAGGCCATCTAGCAAAGCTAGAAAATGCAGAAACGTAAATGTAAATTCTTGGATGTACTGAAAAATTTTCCTTTTTTCGTCTTGGTGATGAGGCATGAGAGTGCATGACATGCAAGGGAGGGTGCTGGAAGCTCACATCATTTCTGCATGAAGACAGCTTTTTTTTTTATTTGTATGTATGCAATGTGTTTATATATATATATTTAATATGTCATTGCTTTATAAAGGGAACAAACACTGGGTTACCATCCTTGAAAAACATTCCTCAAGATGATGCTGCTGTCATTATTTTAATGCTCAGCAGAAGGTGTCCTCCACTCATGGTGTTTAGAATTGTGGTCCAATAATTGCTGCATCAGATTACAAGAGTTTTGCTTCTTTTGGTCTGAGTTGTTCTGGTATTTCTGGGATCTTGTGCACACAGTCAAGCTCCAAAACCGCTTATTTTGCTAGGACAGCTGCAATGCACCATCACCTACTTCCTTTGAGAGCCATTCCTCAAAGCTCCTCTTATACTACATTGTTTCATAACTCGGGCCTCTCTGGCCATTTCTTTTAATAATAGATGGGAGCAAATGCAGTGTTGCAATGCACCAATAAGCAAACGTGTATCCCCTACAGAGCAGCTTTTAAAGCTTGTGGTAAAGTTGCATTTCACTAAATTCAAAGTTTTATGTTGCATTTAATTATGAAAGTTGTATTATTGGGCATGATTAATGTGCTTATTAGGAGCCACATAGGCGTCATCTATCCAAAGTACTTAACTACACTCCTAATTATGTCAAATACTGATTTCGGTCCAGCCAAAAAAGACGTAGGAGAAAAGCAGTGATGCTATTTCTTTCCTCCTTGTTCTACTGGAGCAAAAAGTAATTGGTGGCTGCAGGCAAGAAGGTTAAAAGACCGATTTAAAGTAAGAGGCGAAACAAGTTATCCTTCAACAGCCAGTGAAATTCTATTCATTTGGCACCAAGAGTCAGCTGTGATTTATTTTCCAGAGAGACATTAACTTGTTACAGCTTTATAAGCAAGACAGAAATTACCTTAAGAAATGTTACTATGGAAAGGAAGTTATATGGGCTTTCCCTTTGAATTTGGCACCTGTTCCAGAAGCTTGAACACCTCAAAAGGTGTTTAAAGTGCCGATGTGAAATATTGGTTTGATAAAACTCCAAACAAATTTGTTTAATTTTTCTCAGTCTGGAAGGTCATTCAGTGAGTAGGCTCCATAAAATCTCCAATATATCCTGATACACGCTTGTCAAGAGGTTGTTTTTCATATGAATTAATGCAGAAGCATATCATCTGAACACCGTTGAGGGATATACCTTACATTAATGTTCACTGTCTGCTCTTTAAATTTATTGAATAATCAAGTAGTTTGTCTTTCTGAGCTTTCAGATTGCTCTGTGGTAAACTGTGTTTTGTCGTTTTGTTCCTGCAGATCTTGAAGCTTTGTCCAAAGAAGAAGAGTTCTGCAGCCTATACTTTCTGCAAAGCTATGGGCTTACTTGGCATGCAGTTCCATCTTTTTGAAAATGAATGTAAGTCACTGCGACTTCCTTGAATTATTTTTTATCACATACTGCCATTTAGTCAAAATCCTTTTGCATCTAAGGCTAAGTTTATCTTCCACCAATATCCCAACTATCTTACCTTATAGTAAATAGTGCATCGTTCCATTTATTATGTTTGCAACAACTCTGCTGCTGTAGCTGGTGGACAAGCAATCAAATCAATAAAAACAAGTTAAAAGCAAGCAATGTAGTTATAGAGAGAAAGCCCGAAGTCATTAATTATAAATGGACATGGAAACTGCAGAGATTGGTATAGACCACAAAGATTAATTCATTATGAAAAAGGTCTTTATCAGGTCAATATTGAAATATTGCCATGCATGTAAATATTGTTTATGATGGTGGAGGGGTACTGCATGTTTTTCAAATTTTCATAACTTACATGCCTGAGTAATGGAAACTGTTAAAAAAATTAAATCAGCATGGGATCATTTCTCATTGTAAAAAAACAGGAGAAAAACTGCAATTAAAACCTTTACTCTGATTTTAACAAGTCTTTGTCACATTTACTTCTTTGTGTTCCACAGACTATCCTCATGGCATCACCATCCTTTCCCCGTACGGTTCAGACAAAAAGCAGGTACTCCACTTCTGTGCCCAAAGTGCTGAGGAGCTGCTCAAGTTTGTAGAAGACCTGAAGGAATCGATCGCAGAGGTGTCAGAGATGGAGCAGATACGCATCGAGTGTGAGTGTTTTTGTGTTTTGACAGATCCCCCACCTTAAGAAAAGTCTAATCTTTTCACTATGTCACTCCTGTAGAGCCCACCGTTGGCCATGCCTTTTACAATCATTATACTTCCTGTTTTTCTATAATGGAGCAAAAAGAGATTGTGTAATAAACTGAAAATACTGTTAGATTAAATGTGTTAGGACCATTGACTTTTACCTAAAAATCAGTAAAAGCACCGGGACTATGTTATGTGTTTTCTCCCACAACAATGCACTCTTCAACAAAAGAAGGGTAAACATTTCTAAACAAATATATATGTTTTCTCTCTCGGAACTTGGGAAACTATTCAAAGATATTTTTTGAGAGAGAACCAATACATTCTCAGATTAGATCGAAGAGTCAGAAGTCATCATTCCCTTTGTATTATGCACCAGTTTGCTTTGCAACTTAGTGACTGCAGGGGGAGCTGCAAATTGGAGCTGAAAATAGGTCAGTGCTCCTCAGAGCAGTCAGTCATCTGAACTGTTTGGGCTTGTGTGCATTCTCTGGACAATAACACATTGCAACTGGCCTATACTTTGACATATGTGGGAAACCTGCATAACTAGAGCCTGGCTCCTGCCAGTGGGCATCAAGGAGAACATCATACCTGCTGGGAATTGATGCAAATGCCCGATCCTTCAAAGATAGAGGACCTGCAGTTGGTGAGGAAGGCAGGGAACAAGACATACAAGATGTAGACAGGCAGGGGTACATATAGGTTTTTCTATGAAAAGCAAGAAAATATATTCTACTCTGTAAATTTAAAAAAAGTCTATTTGTACATCTGCACTGATGTGATTTTGTGTAAAGACATTTAACTTTCCTGAGGACAAAATATGAATTATTCCTCAAGAATAAGAAAGAGTTGGAACCTGCACAGACACACACCACTTCTATATATTAAACTTGTTTGCTACCACTTCATAAAACTCTAGTAGTTTAGTAGCATTTTAGAAAACTTCTTATAATTGCATCTTGTTAAATATGTATAAATAATATGGAATTATTATGTCTCTGACTATATTTAGAATACATCTATAATCTGTTAGTCAAATCACAGACAAATATGTTATTAACTATCCAGCCAAACTTGAATGTTTACATAAATCATCAAGTATGTAAAATCTGGTGATTTGCAGCACTTTCTGCTCTTAGATAAAATCCATATAACATCCTGCCTGACAGATCCCAGATCAGCTCAATTAACGGCGCAAACAGCAGCAGCTGTTAACATTGTGAAGTATTGGAGTGTGCAATGCTGCAAGATTTGGTATTAATCCAATACCAAGTAAATAAAGTGCTTGTGTCATTAACACTGATACTTATATCTGTAATACAGTTATTGGATAATATTGTTAAAAAATAGTTTCACTCTTCTATAGTGAAACAAAATCAAAGCTGTTTTGCTTATTTTTTCCTTCAGATTTGCAGAGTACAAAATTAAAATACATGGTGAGCAGAAACTGTAACAGCTGGTAGTCTTGTGGTGCAGCATCAGTATTCGAATGCTTTGCCCTTTTTAAAAACAAAACATTTAGTCATCATTGTGGAAAATGACATGCAATCATCATCAAGGGTGAAGTTCAATTAGAGAAATGAAGGGTTGTGTTTTGAATTTTTAAATCTCAGTAGAATTAAAAAGGATATTTTTATGCACACACACAGTTATATTCTGGTTGATGTTGCCGCTCCAGCACTTCTCCACCTACTGGTGGATAATTTTCCTTTGCTCCATGTTATAAAAATAAAGAGGATGTTTTTTTTTTTTTTATTTTCCTTTCATGTTTTCTGCAGGGGAGCTGGAAAAACAGCAAGGAGCCAAGAGGCACTCAGTAAAGAGCAATGGGACCCAGCTAGAGCCTCGCGGCAAGCAGGGATCCCCATCAGGTGTGTATGAGAGTGTGTGCACCGATGCTTTTTATAAACACACATTACTTTGTCCTTTTGCTGTTGATCAAGTATAGAGAGACAGAACTGATACTTAAGGTGATGATAAGAGCAGAATTCTATCATCACAAAACAGTATATTAAGATTTGTGGATGAGCTATATTTAGTATATTTAGTGTACTGACTACGAACAACTATTATTTATTATTACAAAGCTTTACTTCCCCACAGGGTACACTATGCAGTTTGCTGAGATAACAATAGCAAATTAATTGCTATTTTATAGATAATGTGTTCCCGAAGGCTTCTATTTTCTATTGCAATTATATTAATAATAATAATTATATTATATTCTATTAATTATTGAATTTACAGAATTTAACCTAGATTACTGCTCATGGGTTGATTCATGTTTTTAAAAAGGGGCCAAACAAAAAAATGGACTTAAATACAGCATGCCTTAGATTTACATGTGCTTATGTGTTAAGAAAAAACAAACCAAGGAAAATGAAAGAAGCATAGCTAATACTGTAAAATAAAAAAAACAGCTTAAAGCTTGAGACATGCATTCTTTTTTTTAAGCTTTAAGCTTAGAACAGTCTTTAAAACAAAACATTTGTGAATGTTACGGTTGTCAGAGAATTTTTTTATGCTGTGATCTTATGAATTTTGCACATTATCTTAACGTCTAACATTATTAAGAAGCCAAAAGTAACTACATGCATAATGTTGTGGTTGAAGTTGTAGTGGCATCCCAATCAGTTATAGAGATGGGAATAAAGAATCAGTGGTGATTTTGTAAAAGAAAATATATAATAAAACTGAATAGCATCTCAAACTCTAATCTGTGTCTCCATTCTTCACATTTCTGGTGTATATATCATGCTTTGTTTTAAAAAGCACAAGTAACATTCAAAGTTATGGCCTACCAGGTTTAGTTACCAGTATTTTATTTTGCAGCAATTTTTGGGTGGAAGGAATAAACCAGATTTTTATTTGCTAAAACAAAAAGGTTTACTGCTTCATGTAGATCAGGCATGAAGTATTGATGAAATGTTTGTGAGCCCTTTAGAATATTCTACATTTCTGCATAATTATTGACCTTTAACATAATTGGATTCCTATATAGGTCCTTCCATTAATAGATATATGTGGTGGGTAAGTAAATCTTTGTTTTCATCTATAACCCAACTGTGCAGCAATCACTTAAATTTAACATTCTTTATATTAATTGTTAACTTCAGGCCCATCTACATGATTTGAATTAAATAAAATTAGATTTTTATTATAATGAAAAGGCTCATGTATGATCTGGGTAATCTTTGTGCTTGTTTCTTTTTTATTCAAGTTCATGGTAAATTCAAAGTTATAATTCATTGAAGCTGCTCCATTAATAGTTCTGGTCAAAATGTAGTCAAACAAAAACAGACCCAGATCATGGTACTACCACCAGCATGCTTGACATAAGATTGGCTTGAAGCAAAAAGTTGTAATACGGGGTCTTACGTCGATGAAACAATCTCCTAATAGCTCTTCGACTTCCCCATATGGTCCTTAGCAAAGATCTTTATTTACTTTTAGGAGTTGTGTGAAAACCTCATGATGTTTTATGCAAAAACACAAAAAATAGTCAAATGTTTGCAGACTTTTACATTACTCTGTCAGTTTGCATGTGTTTAGATTTAAAGTGTTTTCTTTTAATTATGTAGTTTTTTTATTTCTGTTTTAAACAAGATTGATATTTAAAATTACACTAAAGATGCAGCAAAAGAACAATATAGTTTAACAGATATTTTGCTTCCATTTCTTCCCTTCTCTATTTTCCCACCTTCAGGAAACCAGGAGGTAGATGATAGAAGTGGACACAATGCAGTAGAGGTAAGTGCTTTCAGACTGGTCCATGTTCCAAACAACAGGTAAGTCAGTGCAGTCAGCGACGTGGTAGGGTGAGACAGGAAGAAACCCCAGGATCAGTGATATCTTTAGGACTAGAGGCGTATAGAAAGTGTGGATGAGGAGTGCATGAGCGAGCGAGTGCTGCTGGGTAAAGTGCTGCGGGCATGTGAGGTAACTCACTAAAATGAAAAATTCAACGTAAAAAAAGACTGTTGGCTGTGGGAAGTTAATACAAACACAGCTACCAGAAAGAGCTTTTTTTCATAATAAAATGCATCAGACTCAGAGGCTTATATATTATCTGTATCCCCAAAGACGAGCAAGTTGCAATTAGTTTCACAAGCTCAGGCAGAAACTGTGACTCTTTTAGTGGCTTTAAAGAAAAGGGAATTTCTGAAGACGTGTGGTATGCATATTGTGTGTGTGTGCGTGTGTGTGTGTATCCACACTGAGCACTGAGAACTTAATTTACACTTTAACATGCAGGCAGATAAATTTAACACATATTTGACCCAGAGTCATCACCAACCCACCTCGTGCCAGAGCTCTGAGAGCAACTTGCCTTCTGAACATTTTGTGCAAGCGTGCGAGCCAGCTGAACTACGGCACTGCTGGGGCTTCACAATTCCCATCCTCGAGGCTCCAGATGACCTTTTCTAGTCCTGGATGTGACTGTGGAGTGTTGGGCAGGAGGAAAAAGCCAGATACACAAGGTCAGCCTGACATTCAGCTGCTGTTTAATTCCACACAGCTAATGTTTCAGGTTGCTAATCCTTACTCAGGTTTCAGTCTAAGCCAAGGTAATTACATGTGCTGCACAATGATGGCTTCATTTTCACAACTGTAGATGTCTGTATAAGGATTAATTACACCGGGGCAAATATGCATTTATTGCTTTACAAAAGACACTTGCTTGCTTTTGTGTTGAATACAAGCGGCAGCCTCCACCGGTAAAATGTGAAGCCTACGCAGAAGTACAAAAAATTGCAGTTCACCCGTCATCCACTAGGGGCTGGCTCCAACACAGAGTCAATTTCTTGACTTAATTATTAACGTTAAGCTTCAACCAAACGATAATTTGGGTCTTTTTTATACCAAGTTGACCTGTGGTCTTTCTTTTTACTTAGTTTTTTTTTTTTTTTTTCCCCTATGTTTGCACCTCAGGTCAATCTTCATGGTTGTCTGAGCTATCTCCACCACCCCTCTTTCCCTCAGTAGGCCATGTAGCCTACAGTAAATGTCAGGGGCAGGTGGGGAGCCACTAGCTGTCGAGACACATTTATCTCAAAAAACCAGGAGGGTTCACTAGGTAAAAATCCTTTGAGGCATGAATCTAAGGATACAGCATCTCATGGCAAGTTTTTCCATTTTAGAAAATTTGATAAGTAAAGTGTTGATTCCAACGTTATCTTCCCTGAGGATGTGAAAATTAACCAGGAAGTGCCAAGGCTTTAAAAAAAAGGTAGCTTAAGCAAATCAAAGCTTAGCCAGTGAAGGTAACTCAACCAAAAACTGGACAGACAGCTGGTAAGATGAGGCTGTAAATGCTGCTATGATCAAGAACGCAGTAGTGTGGATGTAGAGCAACATTTAGATACAAACGTTTACATTACATGCTGCATCCCCTTGCACATAACCAAGATAAAAGTCAGTTTACGCCATGAAATTTCAGAATTTGGTTGTTTATTTCTGGGGTGACACCCGAGGGCGGCCAGTAAGATGTTAGTGACCCCTACTAGGCCACCCCCTTTAGCCCAGCCCCTGTCAACAGAGAGCCTATTAAGATTTTTATACTTTAATAGTTATTGTGGTTACACCGAATATGTACTTTTTCTTAAAGGTCACAAATGTATGAGAAAAAAAACAAATAAGATGTTTTTGTTTTCACTTTGTAAAGTTTGGTTCAACCTCATCACATCACAGATGGTGCCAGTTGAAAGGGACGTGCTGCAGACTTAATATGTGGTATACAGCAACGTTTGTTGTGTGATGCAAAACACAAAAAAATTCATATAAGGTTTCTTGGTGATGTAAGTTTGGTCATTTCTCTGTTTCCTTTTTTGTAGGTAAATCTAAAACTTAAATTTCAATTTATATATATATATAT
>CM047997.1:21334718-21349772 GCA_026261665.1 Melanotaenia duboulayi
CTGACTGCCAAGAATATTCTTCATTACACATAATTAAAAACTAAATTTAAAACTTTGTTAAAAGAGAAACTGAGAAACCATTTTATTTATTTATATTTTATTTGTTTTTTAAGCAAAGTTACTGCATACAGAACGCATTATGAAAAACTCTGACCTTAAAGGATAAAAGTTAGATTTAATGCAACAAACAAACTGTATATCACAGTGACTGGATGGTTCTCTAAGCTGCAGTACAAGCAAATAATCTTTGAGGCCTTACTATTTACGCTTCCAATCAAGTTTTGCCAGACTGTTTATTTCATCTGTACAACAGTGTTAAGTGGATTTGAGGACAAAAACAAAAATGGGGAACAAGTCTTAATTTACAAGAAAATTGAAGAATTACATTCACAAGAGCACATATCTGGGTTTTGTACACACATTCATTTTTTTTTTTTTTTTTTTTTTTTTTTGTTTTCCCCTCTATCAAAATCAACATGTGGTCACAGCTTTTTCTGCTAAAGGAAATATTATATCCTCTACATTGATCAAAAGTCTTTCAGCACAATCCAAGTGGGAGTCAAACAATGAAGGTTTTCTCTAAAGAAAAGACTCCTTCCTCCCAATTGTCAAATTTCAGCATGGACAACATTAGGTTCTGGCCGTCGCATCACGTCAACATGGGCAATCCTGACTAGACAGGAGCTTCGCTCACGCTCCCCGTGTGTGTGAATTCTTCATGCCCTGATGGCTTCTCATCCTGCTGAGCAGTTGTCATCTTTCGCCAACGCTGGTCATGTAAAAGATATTTAAGGACAGCCTTAGATAAAATGCTGAACAGGTAGCTTTGAAGGTAAATTCAGAGTTATATTGGCAAAGATTTGAAAGAACAAACATATAAGTACAAAACGTACACATTTATGTTTGGCTGTTATCAGAGTTGTGCAGGAGATTAGTACCTGTTTGATGCTGCCCTTACTGGTGCAGAACATGTAGATGACATAGCCTGGGATTAATATCATGGAAGACAAAGCCATGAACCATCCGATCACTTGGCCCCACAGTGGGTACACATAATTCCCCAAGCTAAGAGGGGTCATCTCGATGGCACTAAAGGTGAACACTCCCTACAAATGAAAATCTTATTTAGTTCAATCGTTTTGCAAGAAAATCATCATGTGTTTCTAATAAGTCCTAAACATGATCTCTGAATGTGCTGTATACATCTTCAGTATCGTCTTCTACATGCACGCCAGAGATCTATAACTAGTAGGCGAAGACCGAATGACTGAGAAAGTCAACATTTAAAGGTTGGTGCACTGGTGGTAGAAGAGTAAAACCAACACTGCCAACCAAAATGCTCTTTAATCCAGTTTTACATTTTTTCATGTTTTTTTTTTATAATGTTTGGTCAACAATATCTTCGACAACCATAAGCCAAGGTAGTTTAGGGATCCTTATCAGATGCCTTCCTGGTCACCTTCCTTTGAAAGTCTTTCATGGAAGCCAACTCAGGGGAGACCCTCGGCTCTAGGACATGTAAGAGGGATTTTTTTTTTCCCCTTCTGAGTTGGGAATGCCTTGGGATCCCCCAAAAGGAGCTGGAGAATTCCACAGGGGAAAAGAATGTCTGGGTTCTTTCTTGGACCTATGGCCTTTATGACCTGATTTCATGAGAACATAAAAATGGATGTTTGTTTGTTTTTGTTGTTGATTTTTGATGGTTTCATACAAAACTGTTCAATTAAAGCATCGGAGGCAACTGCACAGGTGAGGGTATTGCCTGAGAAACCAATGAAACATCGGTTGGCATAACAAACTGAAACATTAGAAAAGTTCCTTTGGAGACCTTATAGCATGCAGTGGCTAGCTGCTTATATTGATCTCAAACACTAAACCAATAAAGAGCAGTTAAAGCTAAATGTCTTGCTATCTCGAAGTCATTTGCTCTGGAACCAAATTGGATTTAACTGTCATGCTGTCACACACTTTGTTGTGTGATGTGACCCAAGCAGTGGACCTGTAGTCTGGCTTTATTAAATATAATTTTCAATCAAATTTATTCCAGTAGTATATTATATTTCCTCCTTTGTGACTAAAGAAACATAGACTAAGTCATTCCCGTGATTTCCCTGAGGTCCTGATAGCTATTAGATGAAATACAAATCACCTCATGTGGGTGAGCAACCATTCAGGCAATGACATCAATTCTATACTTATTGAAAAATGCTGCAGTTTGAAGGGTGCATAGGTCTCCTTGAGAGAGGAGGAAGCTTTAGAAAGGATACCAAGTTCGTTTAGCGGGGGAGGTTACATCAATAATAATTCCCTTCCTACCAGGCAGATCAGAGGAGTGAAAATCATCCAACAAAGCTTCCACCAGATGCATGGCCGATAGCCGATCATGTCCTCGATGTTCTTATAAAATCTTTCAGCTCCTGTAGCATGAACAGAAGAGGGGAAAGGGGGTTGTGTGTTACAATGGAGATCATCAACTGCAAGTACAAAATGTAGAGTATTACAGAAAAAACCGTGGTCTACAAACATGTTTTCCTACCATAAAACCAGGATATGGAGATTGTTTCAAAGAAAACAAGGAAGAGAAGACACATCCCACTAGCAGAGTAGTAATCAAACATCTTGAACACGTACAGACCACCCTGAGAGATTTTCAACACACAGACACACACGTTAATGCTGCATATTAATACCTCTCTTTTTAATTTAATAAATTATGCATGATGATTGCACGCATATGGGAAGATTGCTTTATCACTATGTATAAATGCAAGAAAAAGTTTTCTTCCCTAGTGTTTTAAAACTTAATTGTTTTTAGTTCTGAAACAGAATAAATTAATTGAATACAGACAATCATGCAACACCTGAGTGATGTTGGAGAAGCCAATGATGAATGAGATGAAACAAACAATGAGGATGAAGACCTTCTTCCTCTTCCGTAACACCATGGGATACTCATCCATTAGAGCTGTGATAAATCCTTCAACTGTACAAAACTAACATCAGATTATGAAGAGACATGAGTCAGAAAAGGAATCATGGTTCAATAGCAAAATAATGAATAAAATATGGAAAATTAAGCAAAAACATATGCAACCGCTAGCATAGCGTACAACTTCACAAAGAAAGAATGTCATTCGGGTTTTTACGTCTTTAAACTAAATCACCTCGGTTTTTGTTTAAAACTGATGCAAATTGTTCTTGTTTTTTAAACCTTTTCCTGACTTGAGTTTATATGAGTCCCTTACTGACGATGATCAAGTTTTTGAGTCATTTTAGTCACTGAGTCGGTCATCCAGAGTGTGCAGAGATCCATTTTCACCCAAAAGCTCCACCCACTCCCAGTTCCCACTGATTCATATCACTGAAACCTCTGATTTGAAACTACTACTCGTGATTATTTTGGTGAGCCAAATGTTACATGAATAGTGAATAAGTTCTCTCTGCCATCACTCAACTTAGGTGGGGTAACAGCTCTCACAGTGATAAGAAAGTGGGAGTGTACAACTGATGAGTGAGTGAGTGAGCATCTGGCTCACTGCATACTCTAAGTACCAGAAACTTGTCATTGCTGATGTATAACTAATGTCAAGTCAAGTTCCTGCCAAGTACATTCACTTTTTTGGTCATTTTCAATAAACATTAAAAGACTAAGGGTGGATCTACAGAGGGGTCACCCCCCCCCACACACACACAAACTCACACGCACACACTTTAGAGCATTTCCCCACCATCTGCTCCCCTAATCTTTGTCCTGAAATTATGCTTNGGGGTGGATCTACAGAGGGGGTAAAGGGGTTCATCCCCCCCACACACGCACACACACTTTAGAGCATTTCTCCACCATCTGCACCCCTAATCTTTGTCCTGAAATTATGCTTGTAAAAACACATCTTTTGTAATTCTTAAAGCCTCTTATAGAATTAAAATGAAAGATTACTTCACAAAAAGATAACTATCTGTACCCTCAAAAATGTAGTTACAGCCCTGCATCAAACCGCATCTGATTTTTGCAGCGCTCCATGGCTGCATGTGTCGGTGCATCACAGACATATAGAAGACTGAGACAGTGTGCCTACAACCCGGCGGAGTGGAGCAACCAAGCCACCCAACTTTTACCAGGTAAAGTTGGTTTCCACAGGTTTTACCACCAAAGTTGAAGTTAAATTAGATGTTTTGAGATTGGACTTTTTTTGTTACCTAAAAAGATTTTTTACTGCTGACCTCAAAAGCAGGACATTGCTTTGCCCAGGGATCTCTAACTCTGGTCCTGGAGGGCCACAGTCCTGCAGGTTTTAGATGCTTCCCTTCTCCAACCCACCTTATTAAAATTTAATGGATCGAAAAATCTTGTTCCGCACAACCCATTAATTCGAGTCAGGTGGGTTGAAGCAGGGAACCATCTAAAACCTAAAGGACAGCGGCCGCCAGAGACTGGGTTTTAGACTCATGTCTGCTTTTCTATACTGGGAGAGTGCCAACCCTGAATGAACATGGATAATACACTCTCAATTGACAAGTACTATATAAAACTCCTCTTCAAAGACATCGAACCTTTCTTTCAAGTAGCTCCCCGTTGAGCCACTAAAGATACTCAGTATGCAGCTGTACTATCAGAGACCTGTCTTTGATGTGTACATTTTGTGTTCTATCTATATATAACTTATAAGTACTTTGTGCACTGTTTGTACCTGACTGTCCAGACCCAGCATCATAAGCATGGAGAAAAACAGGATGGCCCATAGGGAGGACATGGGAAGCTGGGTGACCGCCTGAGGATAGGCTAAAAATGCCAAACCCGGACCTAAGACACATATTTTCACAAATACTACGTCATTACATTGTAATTTACACATCGATGAAATATAAATTGTTCTACTAAATCTGAAAGTACTGAATGCTTACATTCTTTCCAGTGCTGTCATTTTGGGTTTAAGCATTTGTTCAATTATTTGTTCAAGACATTTAAAAGAATAAAGTGAAGGAATTACCTGATGCTGCTAATTCCTGCACAGGCTTTTTTGTAATGTAAGACATGAACCCTACAATGGAAAAGATGACAAACCCAGCAAACATGCTAGTGCAGGAGTTGATGCAGCACACTATGATAGAGTCCCTGAAGAGAGAAGATAAAAAAAAGGACAACTGCAAAATCAAAAATGACAAATATCAAAGAAAAAAAAGAAAGAGTAGATTCGTACTTGTAGACATCATTGTTGTATGTATTGTAGCTTCCCAGCGCAATAAGTGAGCCCAGGCCCAGCCCGTAAGAAAAAAAGATCTGAGTTGCTGCATCTAGCCACACCTTTAAAACCACAGATACACATAAATGCAGCATTTCTGAGTGTTAACTTGGTTACATAATTAAATTTGCATGTGTGAAAATTGGGTACCTCTGATCGGTTGAGTTTATTGAAGTCTGGAGTAATGTAGAAAAGGATCCCATCTATGGCTCCTGGAAGTGTGACCCCTCGGAAGAATAGGATGAAGAGCATGAAGTAAGGATAGGTGGCTGAAAAATAAACCACCTGGGGAAAAAAGATGGAGGTCATATCTCTTCATTTATTCAATCAGAAACATCATTTACAACGAGAAGAGGAAATATCTTTTTATGGTAACTTTGGTGTCAATTTTAAAAGTAATAATATTGTAAATATGTAATCTGCCTTATGATTAATGCAAAAAGAGGTGGTTGTCGTTATACAGAGAGAGGCAACAACTGAACTATTTTCATGGATTTTCTTTGCCAGCGGATTTGCTTAATTGGTAATGTCCATCAAATCCATGGCCCTGGGGGAATCCATTTCTCTCTCTGCTCTCAGATGTTTCACATTAAAATCCAATTATCACTGGCAGAAAATGTGTAAATGTGTTTCTGTTAACTTTGCTTCCACTTGCTGATGTTTAAAACTCCCAGGGAGCAGGGAGAGTTATGCTCCTTCCCCTCACATTTAAAATCACACAGCTACTTGGAGTTTTTTAGCTATTTTATTTTTTTATTTCCACCTAAGTTAAATATTAAGAGAGATTTTGACTTGTGTGAATATCATCATCATTCAGTTTAGTTTCCCCCCTTTTTATACTTATAGAACTACTGAAACTGATCCATTCATTATCACAATATAAACCATTTAAATGATTCCCCCAGATACTATCAGATCTCTATAATCAGTTTTGTTAACAACTGGGAATCTTTTCTGCTCTTTGAGCCATTCCTAAACCATTATGTGGGGGAGGCTGCTGCTACAGGAGAGTACTGTTTCTATGCAAGTGATGCTGCATAATCTGCTAAATATTAGGTGGCAAGTGTCAAAGTAACATCCTTATAATGGATGCAGGTTTGCATTACAGAAACAAATTGCCGTGGATGATCAATGTAGGCAGAACAAGTCTCATAGGAGAACATTGTCGGTATTTGGGAGGAACCACAAGATTAACGGAGTTTTCAAGTAAGTACTGCCAGATAGTCTCACTTCTGGCCAGGGAATATTTTTTACATCGATACTGCTAACATCCTGGTTTTCATTAAAATGCTGACATTTGCCATTTGGCAGTAAACAAAACAGAATAATGGGAATATGAGTAATGGAGGTGTAATCTGTCCTAGATATCATTTTAGAGACTGTAAGTATTGCTTCAAATTGTCCCTTACAAAATTAAACTTTTGAACCGATCTTGGCGATACATTACAACCCACATGATGATCGCTTTTTTAAAACTGCACATTATATGCACACTGTCAAATACAACTAAACAAGTATTTCATCTAAAGGTTTGAGAAACCATAAACAAATGCCATTTATGTCCATTGAACATGGTGTATTATTTCAAATCAAGAGATTTTCCATGTGAGATATGTGCAATGGTAGAAAAGAGAGGAGGCAGTCCATTATATAAAAATTTTATGTGGAAATTGCAGTGACTTAATAACATAGCAGAGTATGCTAGTTGAGGCTCCAGAGTCATCTATAATGATTACTTCATATGGCCCTACAGACAACACAGCCCACTAAGTGGAAACCCCAAACCACAGATTGGCAAAGAAAAAAAGAGTTATAAAATTATTGAGAGGGAATAAAAACAGAAATTTCAACAGACAATCTGACCTTTCCCGTCCACTCCACTCCTTTCCAGATTGAGAAGTAGACAAGAATCCATGCCAGCGCCAGGGTGCCTACCAAGGGCCAACGTAGTTCCCCTGGTTCCTCAAGGCCCCCAGACAGCTGGTGCATGTTACGCCTGCAGAAACACACACGTACTCAAAAATCTCAACAGACAAAAGGTGCAACTGGCTTTACAATTTTTTTTTTACAAATGTGGCACTAGGAGGTGTTCATTTTTATGACTTACTCCCAAAACTCGGTGACAGCGCTGGTCAGGTTAGTGGTGTCTGTCAGGCTGTAATTGGAAAAACAGTTCTCTGTGTTCCAGGGGTTATCACAACTTTGCCAAGGTAGTTCCTGGATACATAAGTAATGGATAAAAAAAATAAATAAAAACATAAAGCAGGACCAAATATGCCAGTTTTTTACTAAACATTTGGGCCAAGTTGGTGAACTGAATCATCTTGCCTTAAAAGGAAAGTAAACCGTCATAAAAAAAATGCTAACTATTTTTCTTTCTTTCTTACCTTAAAATAAATGTAAATGTGTTTCTTTTAATCTTAAATTGTCTGTTTGACTCAACAGCCTGAAATGGTACAAAGACTATTCAGAGCAAAAGGCACAACACACAATAGCCAAGAGCAAAAATGACATTTAATGAACCAACTACTGTATGCTTTCAACCTTTGGCAAGAATCATTAAACAACGATAAAAGTATTTTCCCACCACAAGAACCTCATGCCTGCAAATTCTTTATGTTTCTACCATCAGGCTTCATCGAGACAGGTAGTCCTGAAGAGAAATACTAAAAATAAAATGGTCTGAGGGAGATTGTAAACAAGTCTTTATGACCTTCTCTGATAAAAGCAACAAGAGGGAGTTTATTTCTATGTTTTATATTTTTTAATCTGAGTTAACTTGCAGTATTTATTTTATTTATTTATTTATTTTGTTTGTTTGCTTTGTTGCTTTTTAAGGCCCTGTCTGGCAATAGAAACTACTGTACCTGTGAGTAGTTTGAGTCTGGACCTAAATAAGTGGCACAAAATGCGATTATAGGTTTTATTAACCCCAAAATGACCCAGTCCGATTAATTCCTGAAAGACCAATCTGCCTCACCAGGCTTGGGGAAACAAAAAACCGAGGGGTCACGCTGCGGCACTCAAGCTGGATTGTCATAAGCATGTTTGTGAATGAGAAAATACCAATCTGTAAGTTCAGCTGCCTTAGCAACTTTAGTTACTCTCTGTTCATTTAGATATGCTGCAATATTTTCTGGGAAAAATTCTCGAATTCCTTCATAATTAACTCTCGCAACTGGTCAAAAGATTTCACATTTTGAGCAATACACCAGCGATCAAAAAGAGACACTTTCTTATGCATAAACACAATATAGCTCTTAACTCAAAATATATCGGCAAAATTTCTGCCAGTATGCTTCAGGCACCAACTCGTACTCTGACAGCCACTGCCTTTACCTGTTTGTAATCCAAGCTCATCTCAGGTGGCAAAGTGGCATACGCCCCCTGAGCCTTACCTGTGAACACAGGATGCAATAATAAGGGCCAAACATCCTCTGGCCACTTCAGTGTCTTGGCCACACACTCAAACAATACTGTACAAAATACTTGTCAGCGTTTTTTTCAAGACAAGGCGGAAACAGCCTGATTCACTTATTCACATCAAAATCGGAGAAAGCACCAAATCCTCCTTGGTGAAACTGAGGAAGCTCTTCTCCAAGTTCACTACACTTGGAGTGTGTGGACAATAGCCTCTGCAGTAATCCCACTTGAGACACAGGCAGGCACGCAATTCTAGTCCCTGCAGACCAGGAGGAAGATGTGTGTTCAGGCCACAGCAGGTGAACTGTTCATATTTTAATTGTAAGCGTTTAATTTAACTACTTATATGTCGCTACTGAGACCACAGTCGGTGGTTTCTGTCACTGTGGAGAAAAAGTTACATGTATTCATCTGCTTGATGTGTGATAGCACGGTGTGGATTTTCTGTTCAGCTTATTCAGACTGAAAATTCATTAAAAATTAATGAAAATAAAATGATATTGAATATGAAATTTTTATCATACAAAAAAATTAAAATGGGTTTATGACAGGATTTTTATGACCCTGTCTAGCGCAACCGCTGCTCCGACCTCATCAACTTCTTCCGCGCTTGTTTAAACACAGGAATAGAATAATGTGCAGCAACAGACAATAAATGATCTTTCATACAAAGATCAAGTGCTGTGAGGCTCAGCTGAGCCGCAAAGTCCTCCAGCAAAAACTTCATTACCACAGAAATAACAAGCAGGTAATCAAAACTGTGTAATAATATTTGCGACATAATGCCTACACTGCAGAGCAGCACAAAACACAAAAAAAACCTCTGCAGGGTAGAAGAGAAGGCCTGCTCAACCACAAACAACAAACACACAAAATCACAGATGGAATCCCGGACGAGCCCCCAAATATGTTACCGTCCCAAAACAAAAAAGGCTCAAAGTGAAGGACCCATAAAATTTCAGAGAACACCACCAAGCAGCTACATTTTAAAAAATTTATTTAAGCAAAAGAAATAAGGGTAAAGCGAGCCCCAGCCAAAATAAACAAAAGAGGGAATCAGACCCAAAACCAGCCACGGAATGGACCGTAGCATCTGTGCTACTCCTTCCCAAAAAAAGACCAAACCAAATAACCAAAACCGAAAACTGGACTGCTGATGACTCCCAACTCAAACGGAAAGCAAAATGCTGTCGTTGGCGGTGGCTTCCTTTGGACACTACCCTACTCTTGGCTTTTATAGTCCCACGGGAGTCCCTCCAGCCAATCACTGGAGAGATAAAGATCATGGCTTAAATTGCAGGCTCAAAACTGACAAAGGCATATGTAACAACCTGCAAGAACTAAGTCGGTACAGTCATAACTTTGTTGATATTGTGAATTCAAGGATAATGGAGCCACTGAAACCCACTGGACAAAAAAGTCTTATTGGCATATATGCCTTTGTAAGCTCTCTCACTGTTTAAGGAAGAAAATATATCTTTTAGCATTTAAATTTTTTATTTCTTTATTTTTAATAACAAAGAACACCTGCAAAAATGAAAAATTATAACTTCGAGAGGTTTGTAGTTTTTTTTAAGTCATGTTTATGGACACCTGCATACCGATGGCTTAATAGTCATCCTTAAGTTTTTATTTTCATTTTGCATGCTGAAAGAAAATCGCTTGCTAGCTTCTGCATGTACCACTTGCTAGCTTGATCCTTACATAGGGGAGTTCAAAATAAACCAAAACAAGTTTCATATAACTCTAAGACTAAATTTTTGGCTTGTTAAGTACAAACCGCAAATAATTTTTTAAGTAAATCCAGCAATAAAAAAACAAAAAGGAGCAAAACTTCTATCTAAACTGTGACTGTGACAATCAGTGTAACTGGAGATAATAAAAGTCCATAGAAACTAAGTCTCTCAACAGGTTGACATATGGTGGCAAAAAAGAAGGGGGAAACAAACAAACAACCCAAACACATAATCAGGGTAAGGGTTTGTTAAACAAGCTAGCACCTAGCATTGAACAAAGGGAAATTATATATTCTGAGTGGTGTGACCTGACTGCAGGTGTGGTGTAATTAATTAATTTAACACAGGTGTTAATTGTTGTGGAGACAAGGGGCCAACCTAACATGAATGTGTTAAGATATTTTAAAGTGAATCAAGAAGCTAAGATATTTTAAACAGAAAAGTCAGTTCATGGAGTTAAGACAGTTAAGACAGACTTTCACAATGATGCAAAATGGCATCTACTTGTCTGATGTTAGAGATTATTCAAATTTAATTAGACATTGATGTCCACAGATTTGAGTGATAGTATTACATTAAATAGTAAGCTGTGCCTCCCTTATCTTGTTCAGTAAAACTGTCCATTTAAAAAGTTAGGGCCATAATAGTGACAAAAATAACTTATCATCATTACTCAGTGCGTTCATTTACCTGATTTTCATTTAGTACTTATCAGTATCAGCATCAGAGATTACAGTTATGTTTAAGTTCTGTTTTTGCTCCCAAAGAGTAAGGAAAAAATCAGTTGCTGCAGTTTTTAGGGTTTACTCTTTTATACAATTTGTTTAAATGCAGATGTTACTTACTATACCACGTAATTTATTTTAAAAGTCAAAAGAAACAGAGATAACCAGGAAGACAGGGAACAGCTGAAAGAGTGGTGACGAGACAAATCAGACCAAGCTTTATTTACACCTTCATAAGTGCAGCCAATGAAGGCAACTGTAAATCTGAACCCCATACACCACTCAAAGACTCTTACACTACCCCCTGCAAAGCCTGCGTAGACACAGCGGAGCGTAACAAATTTACATACCGAACCAAAAGAGTTGAATAAGTAATAGAGAGCCCAGGCAATGATGATGATGTAGTAGATGTTGAGCCAGAAGGAGAGGACCACTGCTGCCAGACCAACACCTGAAACAGGAAGATGTACAAATATTTTATACATTCATAAAATAATAGAACATAACTGAAATAAAACTACACTGGAGAAAAACAAGAGAAATGTTGGAGAGCTTCTCAAATTTTGATCTTAATTATTCTATTTATTTATTTTCCTCTTCAGGGTGTCTGTGTACAAGTATGCACATGGATTAAAGTGGTATGTTTTTCTGTAATAAAGCAATAGTTTTTAAAAGTTATCAACAAGACACCATCAAGTAAATCAAAGACAAAATGGAAAACTGCACAAAGAGCAAAAGATTTTTCAAGATTATCTGTAGCAACTGGACAAAAAGTGGCTTTTAGGATGCTTGTGATGCTCTCTAATGGAATCTGAAGAGGAATAATAAAAAAAAGCTTAAAAGGAGACTGTTACCTTTCATCATGGGGATGAGCTTCCACACCCCCAGCCCCCCTACTGAAGTGAACTGTCCCAGAGACGTCTCCAGGAAGAACAGAGGTATCCCAGCAAACACCAGGGTCATCAAGTATGGGATCAGGAAGGCACCTGACACATCACCACCAAATAGATATGCAAAAGGCATTTGGTAGAATCATAATAGTTCAAATATATTTATATAATAAGCTGATATTCCATTTGGTCACATTAACTTTTCTTCGATT
The DNA here is from genome assembly GCA_026261665.1 of Melanotaenia duboulayi. Lineage (NCBI taxonomy): Eukaryota > Metazoa > Chordata > Actinopteri > Atheriniformes > Melanotaeniidae > Melanotaenia > Melanotaenia duboulayi. The sequence goes on from CM047997.1 coordinate 21,346,945, forward strand.
CAGGCAGAAAAATAGATGAAATTTTGCTGTAATGTTATGATAAGAATAACAAATCCCTTTCTACAAAGAGTTAAAGCACTGCTCCTGCCTGAAGATGAGTATTATTGCTGATATTTAATGACTTAAGCTGGAGGAAAGCCTTGATTCAATTACTGGATAATCAACATTCAAGAGTTTCATTTTCCCACTTGCCAATGGGAAGGTTTTTATTACTGATGGAAAAAGGTTTCATTTTAAAAAGAAAGTTGATATTTTGCTGAGTACCTATATGCATTTTAAAAGTAGGATTTTGATCAAATAATCAATTAAAGTTTTCAGTGAAACTAGGCAGTGCTGTGGTGGTTGTGGATGAAATGTCTCAGATTCTGAAATCCAAACCATGTGACTGGTCTGTAGTGTTATGAATACTAACATCGTGACAGTACATTCTCATTTTTATATGTAGCACTACAAATGGACTGGGTCTCACCTCCACCATTCTTGCCGCATAAATAAGGAAACCTCCACACATTTCCCAACCCAATGGCATATCCGATGCATGACAGCAAGAAATCAAACTTTCCCTTCCAGCTTCCCCTGTCAGGTGGATCCTTGTTTTTCTTTTCATCTGTAGGGGGTGCCATGGGGTCCATTTCCTCAGAGGGGACTGCTTGTTTAACCTCTGATGGGGAGTTTAAGTCCACTGTACTCTGCCCAGTCTTCCCCATCCTGGAACCACTTCGGTCCAGAGGGGTCAGAAAGCCACCTCGTCCTCAGTCAGCCTGGGGTGTCTGTGTTGCTGCCTGACCGAGTCTCCGACAGTGGATCTGGATCCCAACTGGATAGATTCAGGGCGGCGTGCTGACACTGGATGTGCAGAAAGGCTGCAAATGAATTTAGAAGAGAAGAAATGTTCAGAATGCTGCTGCACGACTTTTAACAGGAGCCTGGAAAAGAGGGCACATTCTTTTTAAAGTTTTAAATGGTCTTGCTCCACCTTATTTATCTGAGCTTCTTTCTAGTTCCTCAAGTCAGCTGATCAGCTGCTCCTGGTCATCCCTAGCTTTAAACGGAAGCTCAGAAGGGAAAGTGCCTTCTCTATCTATGCACCTAAATTGTGGAACAACTTACCTTTGCCCATTTGCCAGGCTCCCTCACTGTCCATTTTAAAATTCATCCTAAAACTTTCTTTTACTCACACCTTCAATCTAACCTGAGACTTTGATCCTGGTTTTTAAATTCATTTTGGTTTTATTGTCTGGATTTGATTCAGTTTTGTTCTATTTTACCACGTTGATTATATTTTCATCATTTTAATTGTTTTATATTATTGCTATTTTTATGATTTATATGCTTTTATTTTACATATTTTTGATGTTCAGCACATTGTTCTTCTGTGGCTGGTGTTAAAGTGCTTTATAAATAAAGTGATGATGATGAAACATTGTGGAGGTCTAAATGAGTTTTTATGGTCTGTTTCAAACCTTTTTTATGCACTTGAGCAACTTGTTTCCAAAACTAAACCTTAAGCTACAACATCAATCCCTCAGATGGCATAAAAATTTGAAGCTTCTGTTGCAGGAAAATTAGAATTTGAAAGATGGAAGTAGAAGGAAACCATATTAGATTAAGCTAATCTGTTAGCAGGAGAAACTAAAACTTGCTGCCTTCATCCCAGCAACATCTCTAAAACATACTGTCATTCAAATTTGACACCTATCTATTTTAAGTAATTGTGCAAATGTATTAAATGGTGATCATTATAGGTTATGATAGATAACCCTGGACAACAAAACAGACATTTCATTAAAGGGGCAGTTTCCTCATTATACGTGTACAATATGAACATAAGAGAACGATAAGAAAAAAATCCCAGAAAGTATAGCATGGCCTCTTCTTTAGATTTGGTTTTGAAACCGTAAGTAATTTGTACTAGATTAGTGAGTTTGCATTTAATCAGATGCACTGTTTACTGCTATAGGGACTTATGACTGAGAGAGGTGTTGCATCTTATAAAATTGTGCTTTGGAAAAATAAAATAAAAAGAAAAGAAAATAATGTGTGGACCAATAGCTCAAAACAATCAAGACTGGTGCTTTAAAAATCAATACTGGCTAATTTTGGATCACATTGGCTATCTTCTTAAAATTTCTGCTACCAAAATATGTTTCTTTCTTTAGTTACACAGAGCTACACAATATATAAAAAATATATTACTGCAACATAAAGACAGTTGGACTGAAATGATTACAACCCCTGCTTTATCCATGTGGGCTGCATTCCAATTAGAGGAAGTTCTGCTTTTGTGCATCTTCTACAACTAACCAGCATGGAGGAGCAGAATTGGAATGCGGCCCTTGAAACTCTTGAAAATATTTCTGAGATAACGATGCATATTGTGTATTTTCCTGATATCGTGCAGTACTACAGCCACCAGCATATTTTTAGAGATAAGGCTTAAGACAGAAACCAATTGTTCCATTTACAATTTATTGAAAAATAAGTTACATGTTAAACAAAAAACAACAGTCAGACCACAAAATTCTTCAAATCAAAGTTCAGTCAAGAAACTCAGATGCATGTAGATAAAAGAGTATTATTAATTTTGTACATTAGGCTTCAATCCAACAATGTGCACACATTTTTCTCAGTTTGATATTAGATTGAGCCTGGAGGTGGATACTGGGGTGGTAGAGGGGCAGAAAAGCAAACAGTGTTTGAGCAGCAGCAACAATGAAGACATGAGTGGTAAGCAACTTATTGTGTGTATGAGGCAGCAGCAACAAGTATGAGGCAGAGAGTAAGCCAGGAGGTGTGCAACTTAAATAGACCACCCAGACTGGATGGGT
>CM047997.1:21349784-21374253 GCA_026261665.1 Melanotaenia duboulayi
ACAGGAGGTAACTAGTTCACTGGTAATGCTTAATGCAGNCGGTATGTAGAATGTGAAGCTGAACTAGTTCACTGGTAATGCTTAATGCAGCGATTCCCAACCTGGGCTCTGGGACTCCCCCAAGGGGGTCCCCCAAAAAGCACAGGGGGTCCCTGAGCCTTTGAACATTCAGAGTCATTGTGATTATGTCACACATCGTCCATATTTTAAGAAAAAAAAGTAATGCTATTTGTTGTTAATTTAACTTTTGCTTTATCATAGGACAGACCTCAGTCAGAATACTGTATTATTTATATTAAGAATCTCACTTTTGAAAGCTTATAACCATGTATGCTTTCAGCATGTGGTGGGGCAGGGGGTCCATGGCTTTTTAGTATTTGAATGAGAGGGGTCGCCAACAAAAATAGGTTGGGAACCACTGGCTTAATGTATATCTTTAAAAATCTATTTTGATTCAACCTCAGCCCCAATATCAAAGAATGCTGTTTACAAAAGTTTACAGCAAATCATCATATTTGAACATCAGTTTACCTGATGTTATTTACTCACAATTTCATGCTTTTTCGTTCTAAACAAAAATAAAAAAATCAAGCCAGCTTACATTTTAAGGGATTTTCTTTCAATGTGTGTACCATCTATAGCCACAAAGCTCATAGAGATTACTGATAAAAATCTGATCACATACAAGTGGGTAGACATAATTCTGCACCACACACTGTTATTACTACATACACACCTTGCTGCATCTTTTTTCATGGTCAACTTCATACAGGTCGCAATAAAAAGGCACGCAACCTTGACAACACTGTAGTATCTAGAAAGTAAAGACCCATCTTGCTTGTATCAAGTGACTATTCTATATACATGCATAAAAAATAAAGCTTTAGAGGAAATAGAATTTATTCACTGCATTTGCACTAATAATTATTTAACCATATATAAATATAATCCCACCTCTTATATAAAAGTCTCCTGAGCATCGGCAGGAATAAGTTAATGTTCGCAAACATCAATTGACCTTGAAACTGTACAGATTTTTTTATCCAATTACATATTTTTTATATTTCCACTGAAAGAAAGATGATTGCACCTTATTATCTTATTATCTTTTAAATGTACAGTATCGATTATATTCATGTTCAGCTGCAACATATCACACTGAAAAGCTTTTCCACAATTTCACAGACACTTCCTTTGTGCCTTCAAACCTTAGATGCTGATAAAAAATATATAGGCAAAGGAAACTGTATACCATAGACAGTGTACATAATGAATGCATGATTTGAATTATGATCAAAAGATTTATTTCATACACACATTCCTGCTGAGGAAACATGCTCAGCACTGTTTTAACAAGTGATCAGCTTCAGCTTGTTATAACACCATGAACTGATCAAAAATCTACTTTCAAATGGTTTTGTGGATAAGTACAAGCTTCTGCTGTTAATTCTGTCTTTTTTGACAGCAAAGACTTTTTGTCATGTCTTTCATTAGCAGGACATTTTTCCAGCAATTGTTATAAACTGTGAACAGATGGACATATGGATGGCTCTCCTGATATAATACTAATGAGTCATTCACGTGACTGAATGACAGCTGGTGTAAAGCAGGAGGTTTGCCCTACCTGACAGGTTTCCAGGTCCTTTTTCAGATCATCAGCTTCAGTTCTCCACACCAGCAATACCAAAAGAATTGTTAAACTCCAATTTAACATCCAAAGGAAAACCAAAACACACACTCCAAGTCAAACCTCCAGGCCCAGTTCAAGCTGCAATTTATCTGATTTTCTGTTTTGATTTTTGAAACTCACATCCTCTTATGTGATGTCCGTTGGAGGTGGCTGGTCCTACAGCTGGTATTGAGTGTTTGATAATAAAGTTCGACCTGTCTGCTTTGATTACAGCTCAGATCTAACTAGCGAGGCCCCGCAGCCATGGGGGGATACAGTACGTCAATGGTCCAGCTCTGGTAGGGAACTCTTGCAGCAGTGTTAGTGTGTGTGTTTGTTCAATGAGCAGTAGTGTTTGTTACGATAGCTGCAGGCATCTCTTGCCAGCACTGTTACCATGGTGTTTCTTTACAGAGAAAGGCCTGATCACTGAAAGAGCTCGTGGAGATTTTGAAAATGAAACTAGCAATGGCTGCTGGCAGAGATACTTGAAATGTCTGAGCACAAATGAGATCAGTTCAGTATCAAACTCTGATAAAATCGACACATCAAGTGACCTAATGATCAAATAGACTGTTTAAGATGATAAATAAAAGTGTAAAATTTTGCACATGGGTTAGTGAACTGTGCACTGAAGCTTTGTAATTACGCTTCTAGATATTACAGCATTTTGTTACCACTTGGGGGCAGTGTCAGGGATGTGTGGGACAATCTGAGGTGTGGACTGCTCTTGGTTAGTCCTTCAGCTTTGTCCTGCTTGTGATTTGATTTGTGATGAAGTGAAATCCAGTGCAGTTTACAGAGATTTTGTATTTCTTTATTTATGTTTTGTTAATTATATATTTTTCCTTCTTCTTCTTTGGTATTACATCCGTTTTTCTCCCAGCTGGTATTCATCCAATGTACAGCATCAACTCTCAGGGTTACTTTGCTGTTAGCATTTTGGAGGACAGTCTTTGTAAATATTTTAAGTACTTCAAGCTGCAGAGAGTGACAGAGGCAAACAGAACTATGCAAATATAAACTATCCTAAAAAGAGGGAAACATGTTTTGTTTCTGCATCAACATTTTGCTATTGTGTGTGTGAGGAGTGTGTAAAAATGATAGCCAGCATGTAACTGTTTTCCCATTAATTTATTTTTTTATCTTGAAGGTAGAGTGTGTAAGAATTACTGACATTTAGTGGTAAAGATGCTCATACAAATTATTTCAAGTGCCAAGCACAGCTGGGAATGAACGGTGGCTGTCACTGGCCAAAATTCTTCCAGATATAAACATGCTTTCATCTGCGATTCCATCCAGTGCCCTCAGGTGCAGTAATGACTGCACTCAGGTAACTACTTCAAAAACATGTATTGCCTTCTTCTGTGTGTCTTTTTAAGCATTTTTTGTGCTCTAGCGCCTCAAACAAAGCTGGTACTGCAGTTTTAAAGCTCAGAGGGCTCACACTTCACACACACTTTGTCCATTCAGAAGCATTGAGGTAAAAATGGTGAAACACACATGGCGGGCAGCTGTGACTGGGATTTCAGCTTTGGATTGTTAGAGCTAATACAGTGATTATTCCTTCCTCTTGCTGTAAGTGTTGCTGGGATTCATTTATATTTAATGGAGATAACACTGACTAAATGCAGTGCCAAGCTTTGTGTTTGAACTGCTGTATTCCTAAACTCTTGGAAAATGCAATGTTTCTATTGTAGCTTGTTCAAATGTTGCAAGATCGTAGCGTCATTTCTGTGTTTCAGTCTATCATCTTGGATCCCCTTAGAAATTAAGTCAAATGGGGCAAATAAGTGAAAATGGCAGGATATCTGGATTTTTGTAGATCTTTAGATTCACTCGCTGAAGGATTCGAGCAGATTTACTTTAATCAAACTCTGAAATATGCAGATACTTGAAGGGGAGGAGAACGCAGCTTGTAATGAGCAACCAGTCTGCAAGTTTGCAAACCCAGAACCTAGCAACAATTCTCACAGTGAACCATTGGGGCAATGCATATCAACTTTGGAACAGCAGTCTCAAAAACACAGATTCAGATAGTTTTATTCACATCAGTCCAAACCTGGGGGAAGGACTTTAATAATTGCCTAGAATGCTCTTGATGTAAAGGTAAGTGCACATGCACATGCACAAAGCAAAGAGGCAACATCGACGCTATGCTTAATTACAAAAGTGACAATTAAACAATGTCTTCATTAATATTAATTAAAGCAGATAAGAGCCCCTCATTTCTTTTGGCAGGTGACCTCTTAGCTGTAATGTCTGCTCTGGATATTCTATCTCCAGCCAATTAAAGTGACTAATGAACATTCAACAATGCCCCTTGGTTTGCAGTGAAAAGGGGATCGTGGGTAGGTCTTCAAAAGTGAGAGATTAAAATCCTATTAAAGGCTTAATAACATTTGTGGCAAGTTGTTCCTTTCAAAAGCTGATTCAGTGTCATCTCTGGTGAGGTTTATTGTCCATATGGATCCAAATGATGATAACTGGGCTGGATTGGAGTTGTCAAAGCTGGTTTTCATCAACCTGCTTACAGCATCCAGCAATCAATGCAGCATAATTATGTTTCCAGAGCATCCACTGCCAATAATAATAGGGAGCAATTATGTAGGTAACAAAGACTGGATGGATGGCTGAATGTTATAAAAGATAAATTATGTTTGAGTTATGAATATTGTGCCATAATGTGACATGTGGTCATATTTTCTCCTTGGAAAAAACTGTTTGTGAAGAGTTGTTTGAATAAAGAAAAAGACTTGCAAACTCTTCCCATTAGGTGTGTACTTCTAAATATTTAGTTATGTTACATGCACTGTAGAAATGTTTCAATCTTTGTAAAGAAGCTTAATTTGATAGGATTGCTTCTGGGATCTGCTGAGTTTGCACACTTTGAGATAAACGTGAACAGTGAAGCCATTTGTATGCATGAGCATTAGCCCTGTTCCTGTGCAATGAGTGCCTGCAGGGACAATGTGTAAAGTAATGGTTCATTTTCACAATAGTTTAGAAAAGTTAAAATTTTGAAAATTCTACATTGTTCCTTGTAACCATTTTTTAAAGAAGAGAAGGAAAAAATAACTTTCCTAGCAGCTTTGTTAGACCTATCTCTGTTGACTCTGATCTTAACTCTGCACTATTTTGTTCCAGACGTAAATATCAAAGCTGATGATGGATTGATTTGACTGTTTTAATGATGGACAATGGAAATAACTGAAAAAGTAACTGCCATTTGGAGCTGATGTGCTGATTTGAAAAATGTAAACATTATATTGCTTCTCAGTTGAATTATTTACATTTTTAGCTGTCAGGGCCTTGTCCTCTGAAGCAGTGACATGTGAGAATGATTAGACTGATTCCACCATACAAATGGATTTCACTTATTTTTCACTTATTTCACCTTTATTTCCTGTTTATCAGTTTCTACAGTATTTGCGATGAGAAGAAAAAATATAGTAATTATTTATATTAAATCTAAATTTTGGTCTAACATCTAAAGGATTTTTTTATGCTCAAATCCATGGAGGTTGAGGGGAATGACCCCAATGCTGGACTACACGACAGGAGGCAGGATTTTATTTTTAAACTAACATAAAGCAATGCTCAGACAGGATGTTCAATAGTAATGTAACTTCATGTGCGGAGAATTCAGAGCATGTGTTGGGAAACCAAGAAATTATTTTTGCAAAGTACATATCAAGCTGGTGTCAGTTATGTATTTGATGGTGTCCCCTAAAGCCTGACAGTGAAATTACCTTTAAATAAAAACAAAAAAAGTCAAATTAGACCAACTTTTAAGAAGTTATATCTGAGCTAAAATTAATAACAGCATTCCTCCATGTTACAAAAACACGTTCATTGTGCTCACCACCTATTCTATCATTTCCACTTCCCCTTGCAGCCTTCTTTATTAAAAAACAAACGAAAAACATTTAAATAGCAAAAAATCCACACTATTTAAGTGTATAATTCCTAGCACATGTTAATATACTTTAGTTCAAGACACACAAACCAATAATGTCATGGGTAATAACTTGGCCTATTTAATTCTTTTTCCAGCAGGTGGTTTAGAAGACCAACTTAAGCATCACAAAGCTTTGCCCTTAATTAAATGAAGAACTTGGATACTTCATACAGTTTATTTTGCCCATCACTGTTTCAGGAACTGAATAGGAAACCAACAAAAACAAAACTCAAGACTGACTGACAGCAGTAATGACAAACAACTTCAGCCAATAAACCCGGATATGAAAGGCAACAATGAGAATAACACAGAATAAAGCGAACCAAGTAGTATTTACAGTAAGGGTGCTAATTACTAAATGAGGAGTAGGTGTGGGTGTCAGGAACAGAAGACCAAGTGTCACAGGGTACCAGGAAGTAACCATGTAATCATACAATACAGAAAAACATCCATCTGTCCATCAGCCATACTCACTTATGCTAATGCAGGATCGCTGGAGCAGACTGAATTGTATTGGTTGCTTTCCATGCTTTCTATTCTCTACAAAACCTTCCAAGCAGTTGTTAACTTAGCATGCTAATATGTGCTAGGATAGCGAGCAAGGTCCTTCTTATCCCCAGGTTAGTTTTTGTCATTGCAAACTCGATGTAGGATTTCTCTTACATTTAGCCCCACAGCTCATGCCTCTTCATAAAGAAATAAAGACTAAATATGTGCTCAACAATGAGGTAAAAACATAGTCTTTAAGTTTTCTCTTGTTGCAGAATGCACGCAGCATTTCATATTTTCAGCCATTAAAAATACAATTCTGAGTCAATTCTACATCAAGGTATTAAATTTGCACATTTCAATTCAAATCTAACCCTCATAATGTAAAAATATACTTCTAGCTTCAGTAACAAAAAAGAAAAAACGATAACGGTTTGAGAAGAAAAACCTGCTGCATTTGAAGCTTATTTGCAAGTTATATTTAATTCACTGCACGTGTTGTGCTCTGTAAATCAATGCAGAGCTATTATACAGCAAGGAACGCCCTGGGGCAATTGGCATGTGTGGAAAGGAAGCTAATATTACTAAAGTTTTCATCCTGCATTGCAGTAGGACGATGCAGTTTCCACAGCTTAAGGACACATAATCATGAGGATCACTATGTTAACGAGAGGGAAAGAGTAAAAAGGATGAGGAAGCCAGACAGAGTCTTCCTGCAAAGAATGAAAAGGAACATATGGGTTTAGAGGCAGAATGGAAAGAGGGCTATATAAAAATGGGAAAGATTATATGTTTTTGCATTGCTTGGGTAGCTGTAAGGAGAGCCTGATAAAAGATACATAGCATTTAAAAACTGACTCAAAGGGAAGCTGTTCTGTTACAGGAAATACAATGAAAATCTGGAAGACAGAGCACACCAGATAAAAGAAGTGACAGAGGACACCAAACTGTCTGCATTAATTTGTTTGATAAGAGAACCCTGAATATTTTCACCATCTTCTCTGCAGATGTGATTTTGCAATGTGAAAATCTATGAACAGCCTCCTTCTGAAACTCCTCTTGCTCTGTTTCCATTATTCACAAGTCTTGTTTGTCTCAAATCATTTGCCCTGTTATATTCAAAGTAATTGTCCTTGAAATAAATGACATCAAGGCATTTTCACACAAAAGACTTAAAGAGGCCATCAAGCAGAATGACAGTCTCCATGAAACTTTTTGATATATGTTAACATGATGCATTAAGTGTATTCATCTGCAACACCATTGTTTCCCAAAACAATCAGTATCATGAAAAATTGATGAGGAGATGGGCATATGGCAATGACTTCATATGGCAGTAAGAATGATGCTCAAAATGTCCTTCAGTGATGCCATACTCAGCAAGAAATGTTCCAGGCAAATAAAATAACTTATCATGGTTTAAATATCTGGTCTATATTAACCTTCTGAGGAAGCTTTGTACAACAGGGCAGGGACTATCCGTTAATTGGTGACCATCTAATAAAATTGATTAACAATCTCTGTCTTAAAAAGCTTTTTGGAAAGAGGCCCAGGATCAGCCATAAGCTAAATGCCCTTATTGGGGCGGGGTCTGCCTGGGTTCCACGTTCCATGGTGGCTGTCTGTTGTTTGGGCCTTGCAGCCTTCTTTGTCTGATCCTTAAGGCACATCTATGCTTCCTTTACCTACATAAATTGATACAGTATGTCAGTTTTAAACATCAACATTACTGCTCACTTACTCACATGCATCCTTTAACGTTGGCATGGTTGTTAGACAATACATCCGTTAGAGGGCAGTGCAGAGTTTTGGAGTCCACCTACGAGTTCCGCCTTTCTTTTTTACATAACAGCAAACACGGTGAAGGTGGAGATCATAATATTCTATATTCTCAGAAAAACATACAAAAAGAAGCCGTGAAGTAGATGATGGTGGTCTGTGTTTAAACATGTTTAAATACATTGTAGTTACTTCTTCTTTGTTCCTTTCATTGGTTGCACATCAGCTGCACTGCAGAACACTGTCACCATGGTTTCCAGTGATACTGCTCCATTGGCAAAAATACTCACATAAAGGATACAGAAGTTGTAGAAAAATCTCCATCTGCATGCATAATGCATATTTAGCATAAAGCATAAAAGAGCCTTTAGATCAGGAATGGGCAGCTATGATCCTCAAGCCACTGTCCTGCAGGTTTTAGGTGCTTCCCTGCTCCAACACACCTGTTTTAAATTAAATGGAACCAGCAGCTTGTTGTCAGGTTCTGCACAATGACCCATTCAGTTGAGTTAGGTGTAGTGAAACGGGGAAACATCTAGAATCTGCAGGACAGTGGCCCTCTAGGCACAATCCTTGCTTTAGAGGGAGCACGGTTGCCTTTGCATGATCACAGTCTCATCAAACAGAATTCCTTATCTTGACCTCACATTCACATTCACATTCACATACACGCACACACTCATACATTAATACACATGCTTAAATGGTGACTTAGGTTTCTTATAGAGGCTGTGGGACATTTCTTCACAGATGTAGCAGCTGGNATCTCGACTTAGTTTTCTTATAGAGGCTGTAGGACATTTCTTCACAGATGTAGCAGCTGGTTGTCTGGTGTGAAAAAAAGGAGGGGGGGCAATTTTATTTTATTTTATTAATTTATTTATNTTCATTTATTTATTAATTTATTTATTTTTTAATGACGTCATGCCAGTATCAGACTTTTGAATGCTGACCCAAACTACAGCGTGAAAAGTCATCGTCTGAGGCGTATGCTGTTGCTCCAGCTCTGTAGTTTATGAGAACTTTATTAAGGCACAATACTAAACTCCTGCATTACTAATGGCTTAGCTTTGAAGAATTAGTTTTTTTTAAACTGATTCTCCTCATTTTGTTTGGCTAGAAATAAATTTGTGTCAGCTTTGGGTTAAACTTGAGCTCGTCTTTTTACCGTTTTCATCTGTTGGTGCCCTCATTTTTCTTTTGTTGGTTTCTACATTTTCATATTTTGATCTGGTTGCTTGTTGGTACTCATACCAAAGTTTGGTTTTTCCATTACATGGTTCTGGTTCTCTGCTGCACCGAAGTGGTGGCCGGTTATGTAAGAGTTTACAGTTAGAAATAGTTAGAAATACAGGAAGTGCCACAACACTTATTAACCTATATCTCTTCATTTAGCCTCAGGGATTCCCGTCTCACATGTGATCAATCAATATACCAAACAGGGTTATGACCTGACATATATAACATAACTACTGTTTTTTACTAATTACATAAAACAGGAAAAAAAGCTATAACAAGTTACCGTTTCATCCTCTGAGTAGTTAAAGTTCAGGGGTGAATTATAAGGTTTCAGGACTAAAATTTATTCAGCATCACTGGAGGAGGAGTGGTGTGATCATAGGTGATGAGAGGTTGGAAGCAACAGAGCGAAATCATCTGTTAATTGAATGCCGGTTTGGATCACACAGATGACTGAGCTTGAGATTATGATGGAGCAAATTCACGTTTTTTAATCACAGGGTTTTTCTGTTTCATTGAGAGTATTAGAAGAAAAAAAAGTCCACAAATCTCTTTAACTTATTCATACATTTACCAAACAATAAATATATATGTGTCAGAAAAAAGGAAGTGTTAATGTTGGATTCATTGATTGGACAAGCTGACCGCTGGTGCTGGATGTTTATCCTGTCTGGTAGGAAATCAATGTGGATAGAATCAAAGAGACACACCACCTCAGGATATTTAATGCATTTTTTTTTCTTTTTTTTTATTGAAATATATATAGCTAATTTCTTTAATCTGCTTATAAACACAAATAAACTTATAATGACACAAAACACAATGAACATACATTCTTGAGGAAGACATAAATTGTATGGCAAACTGGTCAACTGCATTGTATTCAGGTTTGTAATACAGCCTTACAGTTAAAAAAAGAAAAAGAAATCATCACAATGCAATTATCTTGAATGGAAATGATCAAAGTATTATTTCCAGCTGACAGAATGAACAAACCATTGCAGGGGTTTCCAACATGTCCTCTTTAGCTTAGTGCTGCAGATAAATGTTCTGGGAACGTTCACATGATGATCTAAGTTGGTCATATAACATATTTAGTCAAATAAATGCATAAAATTTAATAACTTAGTCCACTTCAGGGATGGTACCTCTGATTTGCACTCTAGGGATTGTCATATTTTTTTTTTGCAATGACTTATTTTAGTGGCTGGAAACACTAACTCTAACTGTTTAACACTTACTCTTAAAAGGTGGTACAAACAGCTGTAAATTGGTAAGGCGATACCTCTAATCCTCAACAAATCTGCAGAACTCCACTTTCTGTTTTGTCCTTTAAAATTTACCTCAAAAAGGAGATTTCAGAGAGAGACCCCTCTACATGCCAGGACGCTGGATAAATAAAGTAACAAGGATGCTAAAAACCTTCAAGCTTAATAGTAAAACAGATCACTATGCTTTGAATCTTGATACTGAAAACTTTGCGGTCATAGTGAGCCAGCTGGGACTGATTGATGGGTAGTCATCCAAGGTGTATAACTGTTCAAGCATCTTTTACAAAACTGATAACTCATAGGTCATAATAACCGTTAAACATTTGTATTTTATGTACATATTCTTTAAAATTGGGTGGGAAATCTGCTAAAATTGGTCTTCTCACAGCTGAAGTGATATTTTAATCCATCAAAAAAGAAACTCATTTTCCAAAACCTAAGCATAGGGAGAATAATCTATTCATCAAACACAATTATAAACATGAACGTATGCATATTTTAAACTGGCTTCACAAATTAATTTTTTTTTTAAATACGTATGTTTTATACTGTTAGTACAATTAAAAACTAAATCGATTAAAATAAATTTAAAAAAAAGAGCTTTGTATGACTTTAAGATGGGACTTCTTAATGATTTCTAAATTAAACATACAACATGGTTGGTTATAATTTTAGAAGGACATTCCATGCTGTTTACCTACAGTCCCATGGGACTGGACTGTAGGTAGTGCTTGTGTTAAATTATGCTATGGCTTTGTCAATACATGATGGACAATATGTATACAGATAAACATACACTACATAAGTCTTTAACATTGGTATTTAAAAAAAAAACAAAAGAAAAAAATCACGGTAACTGTGTTGGCAAAAGACAAAAAAATTTCCCTGAAAACTAATATGTGTAAACATTTATAAAATGATTATATTTTTTGTTTTTGCAAATATATACATCAACCATCAAACCCCGCTTGGCTCCTCCATCATCATCTTCTCATTGCTATCATCCACAGCCCTCTTTGGCTGCCCCTGCCCTTTGAAGATGACGAGGTTACACAACGTGAGCACTGGCTTATGGGGACGAATCTGTCGCAGGTCTTTGGATGGCATAGTCATGTCGTTGGGATGCTTATTGTTGGAAGAGATGTTTAATTAAAACGTGTACTAAAACATGTAATTACAAAATGATGGATGTGTTTCAGCTTTAATTCAATAATACTAAAAATGATCCAATAAAAAAGTTTTAGGTCACTCACCCGACATAGTGAGATGAAAATAAATAGTGGGATGCATAACAGCGGAAGGGCAAGAAGTAGAGCACCCACTGCAGTGGCCCAGGAGCCAAACCCATATCCAAAATTGAAAGTGCTTACTTGTGCCAGCTTATACACCAGTGTAAACTAGGGGGTTGGGAAATGGAAAAGTCAGAAAACCAGACAGTAACATGCGCGGTGTAGCAATTATAGATACACAAGAGATATATAGTTTAGTTTAAGCTGCTCTGCATCTGTTTGAAGCCTCAGACTTGTTTGTTCATTCTTAGAAATCAACATTATATTGTTTGTGCAAAGCAATATACCAGTAGATGCAGTGTGGTCACAAATCTCACTGTGTATCATGAGTTGTCGATAAGGGGGATACCTTACCTTCAGTTGCTGAAATTTCAACAAAACACTAACCAAAACATTGTATTCCTCAAGTGACACCATATACATTTGTTTATTCATCTATTTCTACATCCTGCAAGTCTAAAATTCCTACATGATCTGAGTGATTTACTGGATATTTCCTAAAGTCCCCACTCCTGAATAACAGATTTTTAACTACATGTCAGCTCCATACAAACACATCCTGGCTTATGTCCCACAAAGCTCCTCTTCAATGATGTGCTTAATGTTTATTCTAAAGCAGTACCACATAAGTTTTCAACCTTAAAACTCCTGCTTGCGACTCCTTTTGATGACACACTGACATTCACTACGCACATTCCTGGAGAGGTCATTGCTCTGCAGCATCCCGAGGCTGAAAAACCAGCCCAGAGCATCATGTGACAGCTATGTTTTGCTTTACACCACAGCAACACATTTGAATGCAGACCATGGCTAATTCAGCAAAGAATCCCAAAGAGCACATTTTTGGATGAAGAGATTTCTGAGCAAGAAATCAACATCTGACTGACTTTTAGTGGCTGAGAGTGCTCAGAGAAGAGACAGGACACAAGACAGGGGCATCAAAGTGCAAAAATCCTCTAAAGTTCAGCAGCGCTGCTTTAAATGTTTTTCTTTTTTGTAAAATGGATGAGAAAGTTTTGTAAGACTGAGAAATAACCAGGGCAATTCAACCCAGAAACATACCTTTTCAGGTTTGTCACAATGTTTATAAGCTCAATGTGGCTAAAATATTTTTCATTGCGAACATTTTATTATATAACACAGATTATTTTAGTAATATAAAAGTAATTGTTTTGTTTTAGTCATGATTATACAACTATTCCTCTAAGCTGACAAAAACTGATAACTGCATTGTCCCTTGGTGATTAAGTTTTAAAATGTGGTGTTATAGCAAATTTGGATTCCATGTAGTCAAAAATAAAGAATATATGGTAGCCTACCAGCCATGCTGGTTATTCACCTGCTTTTAAGATATAAAATCACTGATTGAAACAAAGAAAAATCAACTTATTTATTAAGAACTTCACCACAGCACACGATCTGTGTGGTAGGGTGTGAGTTGCACTGTGATGTTTCCTATATAAGCACTTTATACAAGTCATATGACACATCGCAGTAGTCCACTGTTATTGTCTTCTGTCCTAGAGCCAAAAATATAATTGGAAAAAAATGGTAGAATGGAGTCACAGATTCAGATACAGATAATTATTTCCAGATTCAACAGCATGAGAAACGTATTTCACCCTCTTACCTGGGTTTTTATATCTGAAACTCACATTATAAAAACTGACTGCAGCTGTATTTTTCATTGCATCGATTATGTCTGTAGTGAGTTCTGCTCTAAAACAGATCTGTCCACATTTTGCAGCCACACTTAATGGCAGCAGTCCACTTTCAATTTATTTCCTCAAATGTGTCCTCAAGCTTAATTACTGCTGTGGCCAAATGAAATACTCAGCAAAGAAGAAAGGCCACGAAAGTTGAAGCACAGAAGTAGCTAGGACAAGAAATGTCAAGTGATATAAATTCAGAAATAATTTAAGGTGAAATTTATGCACATAAATGGAAACATTAGAGATGTTAAAGCAGGAAATTGGTTTGAACATAAAAGTGTAAACTCAAGGTAGAAGAATCAGATTACAGGGATGTAACCCAGGTGTGAAGACTCACCCCACAGATGAACGGGGTGATGAACAACCAGAAGTACTTCAGCCAAGGGAATGGAGCATACCCGATCATGTCTTCAATGTTGTCATAGAAACGGTCAGCACCTGCAAGGATGGTAGTGTTTTCAGTCACAAAACTAAATGTATTTGTTTTATGGGAAGTATCCGCAAACCAATAAAGTCCCAGGATGAAGTGTGTAAAAAAAGGGACAACCTGTCCACAGAATCAACAAGGAAATAAACAAAGCAACGTAACATAAACCAGATATTTAAAAAAAAGAAATGTAACCCAAGAGCACGATGACTAATAGGACAGCAACTGTAGGCAGTGGAGGAGGAGGAAGAGGTTAATGGAGAAGAAGATGAGAGAGCTTCTCCCCTCAGTTGCCATAGAGAGAAGACATTAAAAGACAATAAGAGGAAACTGATATTGGAGACTAAATGGAACATCATCTACAGACTGGTTTCTGCAAATGTACAATAGCAGACGAAGTTGCTGCTCGATAAACGTCGAAGTAATCAATCCTAAACCTTTGTATGCATCTTTATGGAGGAGGAAAGTGAGTCTCCTCATTAAAATTTAGGTGAGGGAATATCTCAGCACTTGGTCCACAAAGACGGAGAGCAAGCAAACTGATGGATATCTTACATCAGCTTGCCATTTCCAAATAAAATAAAATAAAAACATGATAACGGCACTGGACTACTCACTAAAAAATGTTTAATGTGAATGCGCGCCATCCAGATGAAAGCATTTTATAGGGTAATGCAGATGCACAGCTTTTAGATTCATTATAAAAGGCCTGAATCAATTCAAAACATATGGTCTGAAAAATATGACAGTACAACTCTCTACCTACATGATCTCATTAAACACGCGATGCTGCCGGTAATGAAGGTGTAGGAAGCGCCGAGGAGCTCAGAAGTTTTTCCATGCAAAATGATGTCGGAAAAGGAAAAGGAGAGGAAAATCTCTTATATTCCAGCATTTTTGAGATAAAGAGACAAATAAAGCAATTATATGCGATAAAAAATTTGGAAAAGAAAAATAAGGAATCATTAAAGGGACCCTGTTATACTATTTCAACTTTTCTGAGCCTTCTCCAGTATGATAGTGTTGAATACTCATCAGACAAGTGAGTTGTGCTGATTTTTATCACATAAAGCCATGTTTGAGTTTTCCAGTGTGCATTCAGTTACCATGGCACTGAAAACAATAAGTTATAGTTTTTTCTACTTCGATATTTCAATGACGTCCCAGGGGGAGACTCAGCTATTGGTCATCTTCTCAGATTGTGCAAAAAGAAAGACACACACACCTTCACTACTCAGTGTAAGGAGGAAGGCACTGCAGTGGACACGGCCACGTTTTCAGTGTCAACATGGCTCACAAGAAGTGCTTCTTCGGCTGTGAGGGCGAAGGAAACAACAGTTACACAGTTGATTCCTGCCCTTGTGGACTCACATATTAAAACAAATCCGCCTGAAATGAGCCACTTTCAGTATTTAAAGCAACTCCTCTGTTTTAGTGTGAGGTAGATATGGACTGACTTCACAGCTAAAGCTGCTGCTGTTAGACCGGCAGATGGAGCACTCATCACTGACCAGACAGCCTCTCTGCAGAAGTCAACTCTTATTTTATTTTTAGGACCAGAACGTAAGACCATCTTTAAAATGGCAAATGCTCTCAAAAGTCCCATATTATGCAAAATTCCTTTTCTAAAGGTTTTCAAACAACCACGTGACCTCATAGCCTGTGTTTGAGGCCCAAAAANTGTGACCTCATAGCCTGTGCTTGAGGCCCAAAAATGAGAAAATTCTGTCATCTTTCTCACTTGATTGCTCCACTTTTTAGCGAATGTGTGCTCAAACAGGTAAGTCTGATATCACAAAGGGAATAAATACTACTGACCTGCCCCCCCAGCTAACTGAGCCTGCCCTCTAAAGCCACAGAGCAGGCACCAGCCAAAGCAAGATCATCTCCTGGAGACGGGTGTGGAGTGGTCGTGGACAGGCACCACTAATGAACATGTTGTTGGACCTCTGAAACCCATATTGAATTGTTGAAAAAATGTATAATATGGGACCTTTAATAACTAAGTAAAAAGGCTTTCTCAATAATTGACAAGTGGAGTGAATAACAGTGGCTATCCAGACTCAAAGACACCTGTAAAAATGTGTTACGTACCAGGCAGCAAAAGCAGACTTAAATTTGCAAGAGTAAGAATCCTAATCAATTAACGACAAGCAATTTTGTTCTGACTCTACTTCATCGTGTTAACTGATTTAATTTAACAAGTTCAGAATTACACCTTTGATTCCTACAGTTTTTTATCTTTTCTTTTAGAGTTACGCTTACAAAGACAAAGATAAAATGATTAAACTGAAGTAAAAAAATACAGAATCTTCTTTTCTGGAGACACTATTAAGATAACAAGAACTTCATGCCTCATCCATTTAATAATATCAAAGAGAACTTTTGTTCTCATTTACTAAAATTCACTTCAGTGTGTTCATTTTTAAATTACTAAAACAGATAAAAGAGATAACTGAAAGGGTCTTTATAGGACGGTACAGCAGTTCTGTATGACCTTATAGATGTCATCGTTCTTTATCGACCCACAACAACTCTTGGCTCGTGATTCAAACTCTCTTTCCAGTAATGTTCTTCTTTCATAAGGTGTTTAGGTAATTTAATTAACATTTTATGCCTATATCGTTTGATATTGGCTCTTATTGTTGATTATTTGTATATCTCACTACCATTAGAAATTATTTTAGTGAATTCTTCTTTTTATTGTTTCTGCTTAATGTCTCTTTTACCGTTTTGTAAAACACTTTTGGTTCCACTTGAAATGCTTAAAAAGTGCTATACAAAAACAGTTGTGCTGAGTTGAGTTGTGCTGCTTATTGTTGCATGCAGAGAAAGCATCATCAAAACAGCCGTCCACTAACCATATATCCAGGCAACTACAACCGTCTCTACAAGAGCAATGATTAGGAGGTTGGTTCCACTGGGACCGTAGGAATCAACTAGCTGGAAGAGGTATAACCCTCCCTGAAACATGAAACACAAGCATGATTAAAAAACATAAAACAAAATGCAGATAGCTGTTAGAAGGAAAAGTAAGAAATATCAAGTTATTGTGGCTGATCCAGCTTACTTCAGAAACAAATGGCAGCCCCAACAGGAAGCAAACAACAGCGATGACCAGGACTAGTATCTCTCTGGCGTATGGCCTCCTCAGACGATTGGGGAAGAGGTCTGTGATGGCTGTAGCCAGGCTCTCCACGCACACAAACTGTCAGGTCCAAGTTGAAGGTTATATAGTAGCTGGAACATAATCCTCAGACATTGTGTTGTGTGCAATGAACGCCATGTTAATACCTGACTGTCAAGACCCAAGAAGAGGACCATGAGAAAGAAAAGCACAGCCCAGAAGGATGAGCCTGGAAGCAGCGACAAAGCTCTGGGATAGGCTATGAAGGCAAGGCCAGGACCTGTTGGGAACATGTGAATGCATCTTTCAACCCAAGTGGCAGTGCTGAGATTAAAAGGGAAACTATCATCAAACCATGTGATCATCTGACATACATATTAATTTATAAAGATAAACTATAGAAATTACTGCACAGGAATATTTAAAAAGAAGGCCAGAGAAGGTCAGCATCATCAACAGTATCTAAACATAAGGTGCCATCTTGTGGTCAAAATAAATAAAACTGTTTAAAAATATGTACTCCATACAGCTGAGTGTAGATGCAGAACAAAAATACAGAATGTGGAAAAAGTGTAATCAACTCACCACTAGCAGAGATTTCACTCACAGGAATTTCAAGGTCATTAGCCATGAATCCCAGTACCGAGAAGACTACAAAGCCAGCAAAGATGCTGGTGGCACTGTTCAGGCAGCACAGCGCCAGGCAATCCCTGCAACACGAGGACAAACGGTAAGCAGCGCAGTCTTAAAAGTGATGAGATTCGGGCCTGATGACGCTGACCTGTAGCAGTTGTTGTTGTATTTGTTGTAGCTTCCCAGAGCTGTCAGGACTCCCTGACAGACAGCATAGGAGAAGAACACCTGAGTCCCTGCATCAACCCAAACCTGCAGAGGATGGAGGAGTGACTATGAGAGGGTGGGCAAAACTTTAACATGGGGGCCATATACTAAGAAAGGAAATTATTGTGTTCCTCTCTCTAAAAAACAAGACATGAGATCACCAAGTAGAAATATTTTCAGAGTTCAAAAAGGTTAATGTAGGTTTGTTGTTTTGGGGTGCAGTTTGTGGTGCTTGATGTGTTAGTAGAAGGATCAGTGACTGTTCCACTATGTTGGTTCTGGCTTACTTCTGGTGGTGGTAGACTGGACTGGATCCTTGTGTCTGACCAAAATGACTCGCATAGCTAGCTCCACATTGCTGTCTGTGTCCATCCTCTGCCCCAAAAAAATCGGAAATATTTCACGTGTTCCTGTTAGGATTTGTTTTGTGGTTTTTCTCCTCTTTCTTTTTTATTTTTATATTTAACCAGGAAAACCCTCATTGAGATTAAAAATCTCATTTACANGCTCCACAACCAGGAAAACCCTCATCGAGATTAAAAATCTCATTTACAAGAGCGTCCTGGCCGAGACAGCAGCAAACAATCAAAACCACCAATAAAGTTACATAAAAATTACAAACATACATCAACATTTCAANTCAATCAAAACCACCAATAAAGTTACATATAAAATCACAAACATACATCAACGTTTCAAGTTACAAAGTAATATTAGTCAAAACATTTAGTCAAAACATCCTCCTAGCTGTCCTGTGTGGCTGATTATTGGACACAGCTGTTCCTGATTTGGCTCCACCATAAAAGCCTGGGACTGCTCTTCAGTTAGTGGTATTGCACAGCCATCTAACAATCAGTTGAGTTCTGCTCCGTCTTGACTTTTCCGTGATCCTGTCTGATTTTGTCCCTCTCTGTCAAGCTTAAGTCAGACTGAATGACTTTTTTTTCATGTCCTGGATTCAGCCACCAGATCTTCTGCTCTTGGGAGAACTCCAGCCACTCTGCATCTCCACAGCTTTTTCAGGAATTGAAATTCCCAGATTTTTGTTATTGAACCTCTTTTAATTTCATCACGTTTTCATTTCTGTGAGGTTCTTGCCCTCCACCCTTATCCTTGACATATCCTGTGTTTTATATGTTCCTCTACAAAGCTTAGTCAACACTAAGTTACCTGGATACTGAGGTCCTCTTTGAGTATCTTTATAGTTTCAACTTCAGTGTTGAAATCTTGATTAACTGAATTGACAAAGTCCTTCAAAGCACCTCTGTGTAGATTCATTTTTATTTTATTTTATTTTATTTTATTTAACTGTTATTTCACGAGGTAAGTCACATTGAAATTACAAAATCTCTTTTTCAAGGAAGTNGTTGACGAAGTCCTTCAAAGCACCTCTATGTAGATTCATTTTTATTTTTATTTTATTTAACTGTTATTTTACGAGGTAAGTCACATTTAAATTACAAAATCTCTTTTTCAAGGAAGTCCTGGCCAAGAAAGCAGCAGTCCAAATTCCATTACAAGCAGTAATGATTACAACACCCATTCAAAAAACAAACATAAAACAGACAGTATAAAACATATCAAATCTAAATCTAGGAGGGCAAAATAATAGGGAAAGTGTAGTTAGCTGGACAAGCAGTTACACACACCTAATAAGTCAGCCTCCCAGCTCTTAAATACATTTTTTAAAACTCTGAGGTCAGCTCCTGCTGTTTTAAATCTGTTTTTAAGCTGTTCCAGGCTGCAGGGGCGGATAATTAAAAGCATTTTTGCCAAGTTCAGTGCAAAATCATTAGAGCGCAGACAATAGTTACTCGTTAAACTTTAAACTGGTGTAGTGATACTGCTTATACGTGCACCACCTGAGGTAGTATCTGGGATGTCCAATCAGATTTCAGAGATGGCCCTTCTTGCGCCGCCCCTGCTTTTATGTCATTCTTTACAAATATGTGCTTGAGTGTGTGCTTGTTTAGTTCTACGAGTCACAGGCGGATTTTTTTACACAATCGTCTGTTTGCAGACTCTTGTCTTCAGAGCATCTGGTTATCATTAGAGGCACCGCAGCTCCATCTCATGAAACTATAGATTTGGCAAGTCTCCAAAGCAATATACAGGCCCCTTCTCTGGCCCCATAGTGAGTTTCACTTTTTCCTTGCCGTAGGTCAAAAATTCCTACTGGAATCTGTGAAAAAAGATCTTTACAGCTTCCACTGGACAAAGAGGAAACTGGCATGGCCTTAGAAGCAGTTTTGAAGTCCTCTCAGCTGCCCATTATACAGATTCACACAAGCACTCTTACACACTGATAAAAGGAGACAGTCACACAATAAACAGACTTTAGACGAAGGCCAGAACTCAATCACCATTTCCTCTGCAGTTCAAGCCAAAACACACACTTGGATTCTGAAGCAAGACTCAAAAGCTGTATCCATTTTAAAGAGCGTCTGACATTACATAAATGTGCTTTGTCACACATAACTGTTTTCACCTGCTTTCTCCACCGGGTTTTCCCACAACCTCCAGATTCCAACAATGGATTAGAGCTGAACAAGTTTCTGTTTTCCTGTAGGAAAAGCTACATTTTATCTTATCCAAGACAAATATTGGGTAAAACAAAAGACGGAACAAAATAAGCACGACTCATTCTTTTATTCTTCTGCAGAGAGCAGCTGCAACCGTTTTCAATACAAACAAAGTGCCGCTTTACTCTCCTTTTACCATTTTCTGGTAGAACAACATGTGGGGTTATTGTTTCGCTGAACCACCCACTTTTTCTTATTTTCAGTTCCCAGATACATGTCACGCAAATCTTTATTTCATTAACGATGAACAGCCAACCCATCGAAGATGCACCACCACCATGTTTTACATATGCAGAAATGTTCTGAAGAGGCAGTGTAATGATTTCATTTTTCAAAAAGTACATCCTCTTTTTTAGAACCAAAATGTTTATTTCAACAAAACATTTTCCCAATTTCTGGCATGTCTGCATGTCTTCATGGAGAGCATTTATTTCTTTTCAGCCATGAATAGCATAATTGCTCAGTGTTTTCCTCATTATGGAAGTTGCCTCTTTAGTCCCAGTACTAAAACCTTCCCTAATAACTACTGATCCTTCAGACTGAGAGTTATGAGGAGAAACAGGAACAAAACTGAGATTGAAAGGGGGCACCAGTCAAAGAAAAGAGAAAAAATTCATCTTCAAAATGTGTTAGTATTCCCCATGAGAAGGAGGAGTGTTTTCACGTTATATTGACATAATTGTGTAGTAAAGGAGCCAACTCTCTGGAAGCCTCCAACTGCAGATGGATGTTGGTTTGCTTTTCTTGTTAAGACCATGTCTTGGGAGCGGAAACATAAGTCAAGGAATAAAAAACAGATGGGTGCAGAGGATATTGACAGACAGTAACAGGATAAAGAACTATCATGTTGAACCGGAGAGGAATTTAACAAGAAGAGATGTTCTTAAAAAACTAAAAAAAAAAAAAAGAACAGTACCCCAATCCACTACAGAGCACAAGCTTGTGTATCCTTCACCTTCTGAATTTTTACATGGTGTCAGTGTCAGCTCTGTGATGTGTGCTTATCAAAACCATGGAGTAAATAAGGAGGGTTAGAGCTTACATTTGCGTCAGCAAGCCTGCTGAAGTCAGGTTGGAGGTAGTATCTGAGGCCGTCTGCAGCTCCTGGGAGCGTTACTCCACGTATGAAAAGGATGATCAGCATCAGGTATGGGAATGTAGCTGTGAAGTACACGACCTGCAAAACCATATGCACATACAAGCAGATTAAACAGGTTGTTTTTTTAAGTAACGAAACTTATGTACCTCATCAAGGGTATCTTACTCCATTTCCTTATACATGACATCGCTCCACCAAGATAATGCATCAGAATCCAATCCCTCCAAATAAATCCTCACACACAGAGCTCACACTCTGAACTCATCTCACTCANTTAAGTTCAGGTTTTGTACATCGATAAATAAAATTCAGTTTGTAGCATTTTCAGTCTCACCACTCTGCTGGCGTAAAATAAGCTGTTTAATGACTCCCAGCATGTTAACAGTTTCCTCCATACCTGCCATAAAGCATTAAACAAAATGACCTCATGAAAGCAGAAACAGGCATTTCAGATGAGCTAAAAGCTGCTCTGTGGAAACAGCCAGTTTACTGACAGCGTTCTCTACAGGAGTAGACATGGTGAAACAAACTAGGGTTGCACAATGTCATTGCCTGTACTCTACGTAGGGATCAGGCGCTGTGGCTTTTGAATTGTTTGAAGGACCTAGTCTAAAATTTATTAGGATGCAGACTATTTGAAACATGGACTGTGGCTGCAGACATTGTTGGAAATGATGTTCCACATAAGAGGCTGCATTCCATCTAACTGAACTTAATAATGAGGAACGGCAGCTGTGGTGAACTACAATGCATGTCATTCATAAAATTACAAACTTTTGTAATTTTTGAAGCAAAATACTATTGCAGTGTAAATGGTCCATATCCCTTTATTTATGGCTATAGATAGGAATATATAGAGCTAAAAATGTACAGTTTTTATCCAAATATCTGTTGAGCTCACACTCTGAACTCATCTCACTCAACATATATTCCCTCCTAAAACACTTTCTCTTTTTTGTGTGTTTACTGCTTAATTTATGTAATATGTAACCCTTTTCACCATGCACGACCATGTGTTGCTTTATATATGTAGAAAAATAATCCAATATGCGTGTCCAGTGCTGCATAAATGAGTACAGAGTATGTTACAATCATTTAGCAGACACTTTAATCCAAAGCAACTTACTATGGTTAGACAGTAGCTTTAAGGGTCTTGCCTAAGGACCCAAATGGAAAGTGTTAATATCCGTCCCCTGGGGGAATCAAAGTCTGGTTTCCCACATGGTAGACAGATGCTTTGCCAACTGAGCTATCCAGACACTTGAAAAAAAGGCATAACTTTCAGTTTACCAGGTTTTGTTTTTGCTTCCTTCCTCTTTATTTGAGAGATAAAATATGTCTATTTCTCAGCGTAGTTTTTGTGCATGCAAAATGTAAGGAAAACCTAAAAAAAAAAAGCTTTTCTTTTCTTACTTTTCTACATCACCTTGCAATATTTCTGTTTTCTTTTACTTAACCAATGCTAGCAATGAGAGCGAAAGGATGGTAAGATACAGGGAGCTTCCATGTCTGTATTTAAGACTCTGAGTCAATACCCTGCATCTTAAATAAAAACAAAAAAATAAAAAAAAAAAGAAATACTTACCTTTCCAGTAGTCTTGATTCCCTTCCAGATGCAGAAGTAGCATATAACCCAGACCAACAGGAGACACAGAGCCAGATCCCAGTGCACTTTACCCAGGGACATATCATCTGATATTCTGATAACGCGCCTTCTGTTGGGAAAGGCATGCAACAGCACATTCACCCTCTGCAATAAACAATGCATGCACTGTGCAGACTCAAGACAGCAATGCTTTAAAAGTCATATGTTTTCATGATGGCCTATTAATTTATCCTCAACAATTGAAAAAGGGTTTCCAAAATGTCTTATTATAAATGTAATAGCTCCAACTGTTTCCACTTTGTTTTGCATTACTTTAGTTTATGTTGTAAACCTGCTGGGAAAAGAGGACGTATTTTTCTCATCAAAGCCTAGGGATTTGCCAACATCTGTTCTCACACCAAATCAGGAGAACATTGCGTGAAGAACAGCAGACAGATTTCAAAATATCTAAAAATTACATAAATGAAAAAGAAAAAAAAAGAAGTCAAACAACTATAAATCAAAGTTTGATACTGGAAGTTGTTTGAATCGTCTTGTGGTTTCTGAGGAATGAAACTGGCTTGTTTCCTCTGTTGTGTTTGGATGGCCCCGCTTCCCCTTCTGTTGGTTCATCAAGCTAATGCAGGACACTGAGAGTGAAGTTGACCTCGTGGTATCTGGTAAGCATTACGAGCGCTTGCATTGGACTGTTCTACAGTGAGATCAGCTCAGTGGGAAGGATGACATGAATGTCAGAGCTTTGCTCGTGTTTTAAGGAGATAAATGTGTGAGTCAGCTGAAACCGGTTGAAACAGAGTGTGAACTATTAAATACATTTTGATGTCAAGAAAACAAGACATGTATTTGAGTAAATGTGATTTAAATAAATAAATATGAACAAAACTGTAAAAACAACTGATTGTAAATTACATGCAACTAATGACCTTCACTCAAGTAACGAACTCCCTAAAGTATGTGTGCAAAAGTCTTCACTCTTTTCTTTATTACGCTTACTCAGACACCGGAGAGCCGAGTCATGCTGCAAATAACGATTTAACTTAATAAATGCTTAAAACCTTATAAGATATTGCAGAATGTTTTCGTTATAGAGCTTTCCTGATATTAGATTTTCACTGTAATGATAATCTTAGTAAAAATATATATAAAAAGAAGAAAGCAGTCAGAGAAAAGAGGGTGGTATGCTGCAAAGAGCCTAAGACTGGTATTCAGACCTGGTCTGTCTGCATTGAGGAGCCTTTGTCTCATTATATGCTCAAATAGTAGTCATAAAGGGAAATCATAATATTATCATTATTGTCAATACCAGCGTTTTGCTGCACCACTTGTTATAATCAATTATATAGAAGTAGTAATAAAATCAGTGATTAAGTATATATATA
>CM047997.1:21388735-21409065 GCA_026261665.1 Melanotaenia duboulayi
AAAGAGCCAAAAATCCCATCTCTACTAAAGGACATACTTGTCTAGAGGTGCTCATAGTGTTAATAAGCAAACCCATCTCCTACTTGCTCTTATAGAAGCAGTAAGGGTGGACTAAGTTTTTCACACCCACATGGGTTTAGTTTTTCTTTAATAAATAATGACAGTGTAATATTTCATGAGTTGTTCATCATAGATTGTATTCATATTATCAGAAATTTTGGCAAGAACCGGGCAGTGAATGTGACACTACAGCATATAATTCATTTATATATATATATATATGTTATAGCTTTATAGCACAGAGCCTCACATTTTCCAGTGAAAACAGCATCCAAAATGCCGTAATTTAAAATGAAAGCGTTTTTAGAACAATATATTTTGAAACTGCTGCAGTTGTGAATGAAGACTGGACCACGCATGATCTCTCTTTGTACTTGGAGTCTTTGTTCTGACATATGAGCTATGATGTGGAAGCCCGTTTCTGCCAGAAGACAACAAAGAGTTTGGATTTATGAGCTTCTTTCTTTTCAGAACATGTAAAGTCAAATGTAGTTTTTATTTGAAAATTTCTTCTTACTGATGATGCTGTGTGGGAATGAGATGAGGTGATCATGTCTGGTAAGTGATCTCCATCTGCCACATGTATGTGTGTGCATGGAGGGTTCATTTTATTTAGATTTGTTGCAGTTTGACTAAAATACTCGTTGTGATACATGAGTTTAAGAAGTAAGGGTTTATTTCATCATCTCTGATGTGGTCTGTGGGTGGCACTTCATCTCTGTTTAGCTGAGATGGTGGTATTTACGAGAAGCCTCATAAAAATTAAACAAAAAGCACATGCAGCTTTCTAAAGGATTTTATATAAATCCCCCTGAAATGTATATTTTAAGTCTAACTAAATGCAGCCTGATCAACATCTCAAACTAGACATCAAAAAAGTTTCATTTTAATAATAAAATATTAAGATGAGTGAAAGCAAAGTCTTTACTGCAATTTAAACAAAAGTCCAACAGAGCGCAGTGTGTATGTGTTGGAATGCTAATTAAAAAAAATAAAAAAAAAACTCCCAACGTAGTTCTGGTAAGTGTGCAGAAGAACCACACAGATGATTCATATTTCAAAAAAGCAAAACAATTATTTTAAATGGGTTTTTAAAAACTAGGGTTGGGTATCTAAATGCTTTGTCACAGGTGTCCGTTTACAGGTGTTGCTTTGCGGCATACATCATCAAACCTTTTTCAACCAGACGTGCTCGGCTACAAACCTGCAACCATTTGCAAAAGCAAAAAATGTTTGAAGCAAACTTCCACATGATGTCCAGATGTTCCAAACAGGTTAACATCCACCAATCAGTGATGAAAGTTAGCAACATGCTTTCCTAAAACCAGAAGAGCAAGACTTTCTCTAAAGGTGAATTTCCATTGATTACAGTGAAGGTGACTGTAAAAACAATCCAACTGAAGGAATACCACAGTAGCCTGATGCTTTAGGACATAGAGGAACACCTGAAACCTCAGATGGAGCTCTTGTATGTGAAGAACTTCCATCTTCTACAACCCAAACGAAAGCTGACAGACTGTGTGAAGTCAGAAAAAATGTTATGAACTCTAAAAACAGATGTGCCATTTCAGTTTTTGCCTTTTCAGTAAGTGTGCATTATGTGTGTGTGTGTGTGTGTACTGAATAGAGCTGTTTTCCAGAGCCAGGCCGTCATCTGTGAGGGAACCATATGAAACGATCCTGTGGGTACACTGGATTTTCCGAACCAAGCTCCGTCCTGTGTTTGTTATTTTTTGCATTAAATAACATATCATGTCCTCACACTTTTGTGCTAAATTATAAGAAAAATAAAGTTGGAAACTGGGGCTGTAACTTCATGCAAGTCAAGATGCACATCTTCTGAAATATTTACAGCTTGGTGGTTGCCAAGTCTGCATGTGATTACAGACTCTTTGATGTCTGCTTGATCGGATGAGCTCAACATGTTGAGACTGTGAAAAGAGCAGCTCTAATTAGTGGATCTGTATGTTGTGTCACTGATGGAGGAGAAAGGGCCACCACTCCTTTTCTTTTACATTGTTTAACATTTTACTGCTCAGACATTGTTAATCGGATAGCGCACACTAGGAATGGACAGTTGCATTTCAGGATCAAGCTAATTTTTCTCAGCTTGATCCTCCAAACGCTCTTTCTAAGAGATGATTTTCAACATAATTAAGTGCAGTTGGATCTTCTGTGTGTTGGGAATCACATCAAATTATAGATTTGATTCATGTTAGATTCCTTAGCTAGACAACTTTTGGATTGGTTTCATAATGAACTGGTTTGAACTGTTTCAACTGGGTTGGGCTGAAGCTTCTCTGTGACCCTGAAACGGGTATAGGAAATAGATGATTAATGGACTGAACTGGNACTGAAGCTTTTCTGGGACCCTGAAACGGGAAATCATCGGAAATAGATGATTAATGGACTGAACTGGACTGTATTGAAGTAAATTTATTTACTTTCTATTTAAAGTAGCCTGATTACGCTTGATGGGAATGGTTCACTTGAGGCAGCACTACCTCTTTTTTTGTTCATTCATTACTTTTTTATTCTCAGATAGTTGAGCCACTGAGATGTTAGTCTGGCCTCGAGTCTCACTTTGAAGGAGCATCCAGAAAATACAAAGGTTGCACAGACACTGCTGCTTTCTTCGCTCTTCTTTAATGTTTGATAAAATCTGTTTTTTTTTTATTATCTTTCACTTACAATCTATATGACATTTTTGTCATCTTGACTGAACAGTACCAACATGTCGTCCACTTTGCGCCCTGTTTGACATCAGTTTTGCCAGCTCTGTTGCACTCTATTAAACTATTAAAGGACAGACCTGACACCACGTGGTTGCCTGTCACAGAACAGTTTCGTATTTCAGTTTGAGTAATGAGTTTATATAGTTTAGGAACATGAAATCTCACTAACTTTCCAAAGATAAGGGAGGCTCAGTCTATGTAATGCTTTTGAATATTATTGTAGTCATTATCTAATTGTTGAGAACCATTGTTTATAGTCTGAACTGTAGCCAGAGGAGATGTGAAAACCAGTGAGAAACAGAGATGTATTACAAAGGACTCCAGCTGCACTGAAACAGCTTTGGTTTTTGTTTCAAATTGCCCCGTCGCTCTGCAGTCTCTGCTGTGCACAGCGTGATGTACGGCTGCACAGGGCGACTGGATCACAGCCAAATCCTCTCCAAACGTCCTGTATGAGTACCTCCACATAACATATCCCCATGCAGGTGTAGCTGCTGGAATGTGGAGCTGCTTTCTGGATAAAATCACTCAGCAGAACAGAAACAAAAAGAATCATCTGTTTATTATGGAAAAAGGGGTCACTGTTCTTTTACAAAAAACACAACACAAATCTGAAGCTACACATTTTCTATAATTTAACCGAACATCACAATCTTTAAAAAACATCTAACATCATTTTACCAAACGCTCTCTGGGTCACAGATCTTCAGTTCTGTGACCGAAATCACAACCTGATGTCCCTGAGCAGAGAGGAAAAAATAACATACATGTATAAAAACGCTTGTGGGTAACTGTCATGGTGCCTACTGAAGTCCATTAGGACGAATGAATAAGGGAAGGCGGGCTGATATGACAGTGTTGGCATTCTCATATAAAATAACACATTATTAATAAATTAAATTTGATCACATGATCACATGTAACACAAGAAACAAAACATGAAGAAACAGTTCTTGCTTGGCACGAGAGGTGTGACGACTCAGTACAAGCTTTGGCACCACTGACGAGGTTTCTCGTGAGCTGTTTTTCATTCTTACAGTCTCATACACCAAGAATAGACAATCCTCACCGACTTGGACCACGAACAGGGCCTGGCTGCACCGGTGTGCTGCACAGAGCTGTACTAAAAGACATATGTTCGCTGACTCAGACCAGCAAAAGAGATCCTTCTTCCTTGTCAAAACCTGGGGCCTACTTCACCCTTTATGCAACTTCAATCCAGTAGTGACGAATATGGCTTCAAGCTGTGAGCCTAAATTGAAGATGCTACAGTATGATGGAAAGATGTTTTTTTATGTTTTATCCCCCCACACAGATGCAGTAGCTCTCCTTGACACTTGTAAACAAACTTCCGTATGCTTCCTCTTGAAGTCAAACCAGGTTAAGTTCTCTAAACATACCAAATATTTAAATGACAATCAGATTGTCTGCTGATGTGAGACAGAATTTTGTAGTTTGAGCCACTATGTGGCACTGGTTGTGTGGTGGAGTCTGACCACAGAAATACAAACATGCCAAGCCTCAAATTGTCTTTCACAAGCATCACTGGGCCAACGTGACCATTTATGAACAGAGATTTTTAGCCTCCAGCTCTTTTCCCGTCCTTCATCAGCAAAGCTCAGAGGTCGCCTTTCTGCAGCTTTGTCCTGAGTCCTTGCCTCTCCATGATGTTCCACAGCTTGCGCAGATTGGACTGGGTAATAACATCGTCAGGCTTGAGCTGGAGAGCCCGCAGGTAGTTCGCCTCCGCCTCTGGAAGTTTGCCATTCAGGTGGAGGATGGCGCCTAGGTTCATCAGAGCAGCTGGGTACTGAGAAAAGAAAACAGTGAAGACAATTAAGAGAGAAGACAAAGCGGTGCCTGATGAAATGAGAGCGCCACGCGAGGTGTTGTGTTACAGGATTACTGTGCTGGTGATAACATTATTTGGGAAAACTATTTTAAAAACTATTCTCACCTTTCTGCATTTGGCAGACACAGTTATCAGATACATGTTTCAAGAAACTTACCAGACTTTTTACAGAACGTAGATGAAGGAAATAACAAAGGGGAAATTTACTTAAGGCTGAAAAAATCAACCTTTAGAGATGAAAGCGCATCGCTTTGAATGTGTCACAATGAGCAAAAAGGTTGCTATAGATTGTCTGCAGGCCACTGCTCACTTTTGTTCTTGATATGGATGAACAAATCCATTTAGAGACGCGTTTTAGAGGTCCCCCCCCCCCCTTTTTTTTTCTTCTTTCATAGTTGCAAAGTGAAACCATCTGGACTTAAATAATGGTTGAGTTGTTGGAAATCTACAAATCCAAGTCATACCAAGATGCAACTATCAAACACACCAAGTTTCATCCGAGAAGTTGTCTACACCTCATCCCCCAGACCTGGCCTTGTTCCCAGCCCTGCATCCTCTCTGTATCACGTATGGTTAGCAATTTGGCTGCTAGTTCACTGATTTTTTTTCTCCAAAATGCAACTTTTGAGTCTTCTCCATAATGAAATTTCACTGGTGTCCTTTTCTTTTTTTCCCCTTACCTTCTCAAATGAATTTAACAAGCAGAGAAATGTGAAAGGCCTTCAAAACCTTGTTCTGGTTTATGTTCCGTACGAGATCTTTGTGCAGAAGGTGTCACGCGAAGTGCTAAGCCAGATAAACGAGGACCTCTGTTATTCCAAACCTTCCAAGATTAATTAGGGGAACGCTAGCAATGGCTAGCAAATAGAGGATCTCAGCAAAGCAACGAACTTTGGTGTTTCTCTTCTGTGGCTGTTCAAAGAATGTTTTCTGTAGCAAACACTTGTTGTTACTATGGAAACCATAAGTACAGCCATTCAACAAGCAGTGAAACCATACAAACTCCCAGAGAAATAACAAGATGAGCTCATCTTATCCTTTTTGATCTGCTGGAACAACTGGTAAACCCCTCCACAGTCAGCAAACATTGATGAATTTCTGAGTAGGGGGAAATGAAAAACTTACACAGTTGTTGCCTTCTTAGCATGTAGAGCCAGAATCGTTTCTGACCTGAAATATTTTGGGTTAAGATGATATTCGAGCAGCTGTCATTCGCATGCAGAGATTCCCATCTTCAACATGCTATCTGTGAGTAACTTTGCAGAAAACCTTGAAAGTAGTGGTACAAAAAGATAAAAGTAATGAAAAAGGTACTGAGACACAAACCCATAAGATTTAGCTAAAAATCACAGATAAAAAGCTGCCAGCAGCTGAGAGGTTTTTGGGGGTACGTCAGACAAGAGTGCAGCAATATAACACTGGTTAATGCAGCAGAGACATGAAGGTCTAAACCTCTTTCATTGTGATGCTACATAAGTCACAGAGCAGGCCTTAAAGCAGCCCGACTTCAATCACTGAAGGAAGCTCCCCCCAGGTCTCGTTCCTATGAATCTAAATGACCTCTACTGCAACCCACCTCTACACACCTTCCTCTTTGAAGTGACTGATGCACACAAGGCAGAAACAGGATATAATAGCTCTCAACTACCTCTGGCGTGTGTGCTGACATCAAGAGACCTGATATCCCCTCCGAGGCTTGTCTGTTTAACTACACTAAGATGATCAAGTGTTTACTCTAAAGCGGAGTGTATGACTTCGCCATCAGAAAACACTACCTACTTTTTTCTTTTTGTTTTGCTAAAGAAAGAGAAAACAGCAGCGACGGTGCTATTATATGATGTCAGGATGATGGGTAACGACTAATATGTTGTAAATTGCATTTTCACTGCAGGAGTGTGTGCACATTTCCATGATAAGTGCAAACAGTCGCAGGTACTTACATCTGGTCTGAGGCTGGCTGCACGCTCATATTGCCTCTCTGCTGCCTCATTTAGATTGGCCTGTCTGAGAAGGAAGAGGAACAGGGAGTAAAAAATGTGCACATAATCACACAGTTTTTATTCGCAGTAATGTTCCATTAATGAAAATTGGTGCTTTTCACGGCATTCATTCATTGTTAAAACAGTTTGGCATTTAAATTGCTGCGATAATTGCTAGTCATTAATTAACATTGTAAAGTAACTAAAAACTAATTGTGATTCAAAACTGCATATAATTTCAGGGAAATAATGTCTTCACATGTTAAATGTGGACAGCTTATTATTTTCCTGGAATAATGCATGATGCTCTATTATTTTATTTCTTCAGTCAGGTACACTTCACATTATATTACTGTTATTCACAGTGTGCCAGAGCTAAGTAGGTCATCCATCCATCCATCCGTCCATCCGTCCATCCATCCATCCATCCATCCATCCATCCATCCATCCATCCATCCATCCATCCATCCATCCATCGTCTATACCTGTATAGACAGACAAGCAGCTAGCATAGCTGGAGCTAGCTGATTGTTTGTAGGTCAGTAACTGAGTTATATAGCAACTTTTAAAGTTAACATCCACTGTGCTGCACACATGATCCAGCAACATATAATGTGTGTATCTATAATAGTCTACAACATACAAAGTATGCAAGCATCAATGTATATATTATCTTAAACTTTGGGTTTTCAGTTTTTTTTGTTTTTTTAGGCACTTTGGGGTAATCTGGAGATAATTACGTCCTTTTTTTTTCTTTTTTTCTTTTTCATTGTTGTTCAATCACACGGGAACAGCTGCCATATTACTGCCATAAAAGGCATGTAGACGATTACTGTTCTGGGGGGAAGTGAAAAAGAAAAACATGGAATATGTCATAATTGAGAATGTGAGAAATGGAAGAACATATTTATTTACATAACACAGGCAAAGGTACATGAATCGACCTGGTTAAAGAAACAAAAATATGAAGGAGAGGAAATTCTGGATTGTCAGTCCAGAAAATGAAATTAAACTTTGTGGGTTTTTTAAGCTGGAAATTGCTGATGAACACCTTTTCCTAATGTTATGGTTACTTGTTTTGTCTTCTACTGCTTGTTTTGTATCCATGTATGAAATCTTTGACTGTTTTCATACATGAATACCAGAGATTTGAAACGGCTGCTGTGCAGGAGCACATGGCACAACAACATTTTGTGCACATACGGGGGTAAAATAATGCATTTAATCTTATATATGGCCACTTCCAGGTCCTGTAATATTGTTTTCAAATGTATAACGTGGTAATTGCTGATCTTTGTTTTAGCAGAAAAAATAAAAATAGCATGCTGCATACAACCTGTAAGTCAGTAACTAAAAGACGTTACAGATTTTTTTTTCAGTTGCAGAATCATTGAATAGTTTTTGTTTAACAGTGAAAATTCTGCATCAAGCTGTAACTATTATCTTTTGGCTGAGATAGCACTATTGCATTTTCAGTTGAGACAATTCATCATGTCAGGGATTATTTAAACACGAGTTAGCTCTTGTTATGATTTAGAGTTTGATCAAAAACAGATAAAGAGCAATGAGAGTCTTCCCTGTAACATTATGAACCCACGGTACAGCTGGGTACATAAAGCAGCAACAGTCGATCCACAGAAATATATGCAAAGAGTACATGGACTGCGCCAAAGCTAATACAGTTGAGGCGATTATTCCTTCCTGACATGGTATTTCATATTTATAAGGTTGTGTTTAAGCAAAATATGCCACAGGTTTAAGGTCTGATATCACAGTCATCTTATAGTGTCTCTCCTTAATGTTTGTTTTGTTTGGAAAAGTGCTAAAGGGTTTTTAAATGGCAGATAAAGATTCAGGAAGTCGGGTTTAAGGGTAGGATTGTTGGGTCTGGGATAAGCCTTAACACATAAAAAAGNCCGGGTTTAAGGGTAGGATTGTTGGGTATCCTCTGGGATAAGCCTTAACACATAAAAAAGAAGCCTGTTATGAGCCTGCGCTGTTTAATAATTATTANGCAATCTTGGTTGTTAAACCACTTCAAATGCCACTTTCCTTCTTCGACTTAGATAAAGGTGTAATGCGTGCAGATTGATTTGCTAAGCCTGCTATGAGCCTGCGCTGTTTAATAATTATTATCCTACATGATCAGTGAACAGCTGCACAGAAAGCAAGCCAACATTTCTGTCTGATCTTTATCATAAGAGGAGCAGCTTTAGCTTTAACAGGTGTTTGTCACAAAGAGTCTTAGCTGAAAATATCCAGTCGGAGCAGAGCAGAATGACCCGTCACTGAGGTTTATTCTTACATTGTCCAAAGCAAACTTCGGTCGAGCCCAGAGACTTTCAGCTTTTTACTAATCCTGTGTGGTGGTGCTTGGAGAGGAATGCGGCAGGGCAGTAATGGCTTATGCAGATATGTAGAGCAAAAGCGAATTAAGGTTCATCATTGCAATATTCCCTTTATTTGTTGGAGGTAGAGGACATTTGCAGTCAAATTTTACACTTTTTAAAATTTATAAGCTGCCTGTGCATGTGCTTGCCAAACTTGGAGGAAAAATTCTCCAGTGGCTTCTTTACAAGCCCTCAACTAAAACCTCATCCTGATGGACTGAAATTGTGTTGCTCTTTATATCTACATTATATAACAACTTCCATGACAGCTTTTCCATTGACAG
The DNA here is from genome assembly GCA_026261665.1 of Melanotaenia duboulayi. Lineage (NCBI taxonomy): Eukaryota > Metazoa > Chordata > Actinopteri > Atheriniformes > Melanotaeniidae > Melanotaenia > Melanotaenia duboulayi. Next base: position 21,398,036 of record CM047997.1, read on the forward strand.
AGCATTCACCACTACAAACTAGGCATAATATACATATTAAAAATACTTCAAGTGCCAGAATAAAACCCACAAATGCCAAACTCTTCAGCAAACTCTGGAATTTTTGGTACTCGCAGGGGGAAGCATCACTCTGAGGCAGCACTGCTTTACGTCAGTAGTTTAACAAACCTGAGCATGTGAGCAGCACTGAAGACCACATCAAACTCTGAGTTGTCCAGTTCTGCAGCTCTCTCTGCCATCTCTGCAGCCTCGGCAAGACGGGACTGCTCCAACAGGAACTGGCCTGTTAATAAAGGAGGGGAAATCTAGTTTTAAAAATTTTATATATACAAGATTTAAATGGCTCAAACTGGACAATGGAAATAATGATATAGATCAGGGAGACATGGGATATAGTCCTGGGCTCCCATTTAAAATTTGTGCACAGATTTTTACTTATTTAGTGACTGAGAACCAACTTGTACTCATACTTAGGATTGTGCATAAATAAAAGAACAGCTTTGACCTGCTTATGCAAATATTTTTTGCTGGTGTCACAGCAAACTCAGCATCCACATGGATTCTTCATCACATCAAAATAATAAGTACTCAGTTAGCAATTATGCTTATTTAGAAACAGACTACAGTAGTAGCCTTTGTGGTTTTAACACAATGAATGCATCTTCAGGGAATTGCTTGGTGAGAGTAAGAAGTGGCTTGTGATCAAATGAAGCTTCCCAAAAGAGATGCTGTTAGATATATGGCATGATTAAAGACTTGCAGAGTAACTAAATACTGACATAGGAGACAGGTCAAAAATTTCCTAATAACTACTGGGCTGTATTCTGTCACCCATGTTAGACCCAAAATATTTTAAATTCCCTGGAAGTTAAAATGAAATAGTTAAGAGCTGCATCTGCATTGATGCTGGCAATGTGCATGTGAAAATTATGTCAAATAAAGTCACCTTTAGCACATTTTAAACCACCCGAGGATCATAGTATCAAGGTGTTCTGTTTGGTTCTGTCATCAGGTTGCAGAGTGTGTGTGATATCAAATAATTTAACAATTTATTTTTTTACTTCTCAAAGAATTAATTTTTTTATCCCAAATCCTTCACTGCACTCTTTTCTGTCATGCAGCATTTATCTTGTTAGTTTAACCTTTAAAAAAGAAACAAAAAACCCTGTATACTGTTTGAGAGGTTTGTTAAATATTATTTATCTCCTATTCTTGCACTTTTGTAAATGTACTTCAACTTTATTTTTTTGTTTTCATTTGTTTTCATGTGTTGCCTCATGCATGAAATGCACCCCACAGCCTAATAAACATGTTAACACCTAATAATCCTGTCATTTGTGTCTAAAACTGGTTTTAATGGACAAAAGACTTGAAGGAGACAAACTATTTTACTGGAATACTTTTAGTGGACCCTTGCAAATTAGCAGGACCATTTTTGTTGGAGTATCATTGTTACCGTTTAGCTGCAAAGATAAATTTCACTGGGGACTGGTCAGAAATTGTCATGATCATGGGATATGTTTTGGGTTTTCTGTTACGTTACGTCATGATCATGTTTGTGTCATGTTTAAGCTGTCATGATTTTGGTTTATAGTTCTGGTTTTTGTCATCTTTAGTTTGTTAAGATCATACGTTTTGGTTTTGTCTCGTTTAGTTCAGTTTCCTGTTCGTAGCTTCCCTCATGTGCTCAGATTTCTTTTTCTGTCTCGTTACTTCACCTGCTTTGATTTCTTATTCACTTCACCTGCTCCTAATCACTCCCTCTGTGTATATATGCCCCATGGTTTTCAGTTGTCTTTGTCAGATCCTTATGGTTTACTCCCTGTTATGTGTGGTTCCCTATCCTGGGTTTAAGAAAATAAACCTTTGTCCTTTGCATTTGGGTCCTCACCGCCTTCAACAAATAAGTGTTTACTGGCCCTATGATTGTAGCCTGGAATGGTTTACATCACTGAAATCTGAGGGATCTTAACTTTGTAGTCGTGTGTAACGTGTAGGTAGGGTACGAGGAAGTGAGACGGAGTAAAATACATGTTTATTTGTCACGTCCCACTCTAGTTACCAATGGGTTAACTTGAAGGAAGGTATGAACTGAAAGAAGGAAACAGCTACTGTATCTCTGAGTGGCTTCTATCCAGGGAGTTTAGCTGAAAACCTGCTGACAAATTAAAATAGAACAGCAATAGTCTCTCAGGTCTCAAGCTACAGAATGCTGATCCCTCCTTTTCCTTGCAAACACAAACCTGAGGAAAAGTGGAAGTTTTGTTTGATTCCAGTTTTTTTTAACATTGCAATTCACCTTGCTTTGGTTATTTTAATAAGGGTTATTGAAAAAGGAGAGTGGAGTGACCCTCACATGGAGCAAGGAAGGGAGCAGTAATGATGGTCCCTCAGGGGCATAAAAAGATTTTTTTTTCTTTGGTGTTTTTGATGCAATTAAATAAATCATGCAAAGTAAAATCTAATTATTTTCTCATATGTCATGTTTATTTAATTGCAACAAAATTCTCACAATCATGTAAAAATACCATTTTTTTTCTAATAAACTTAAGTCATTGTGTGAAATTTATTTTGCCTGTTACAGAAAGTCAAATATCAAATATCCAGTGCAGCTCAGATCATGCAGTGTGATTAAATTTAAGACTTGTTTTCTTGTTTTTAGACACGGATGGGGTGTTTTCCCTTCTTTTCTGCTTGTATATTTTTTATTTGATATTATGCTGCAGGAAAACTGATGGAAGTAGGATGATGAAAAAAAGATGGGAGGAAAGCTTGTAGAGGAACAAAGCTGTACATAGTTGGAGACTGATGGAGAGAGAAAATGATGACTGGAGGCTAGAGATGAGTGACATGGAGAGACAGCAGAAATGAAAAAAAAAAAAAAAAGTGAGGCACAGCTGTTTTGTTTAGAGTGCACATGAAATGGAGGTAATTCGTGCATCATCCTGCAGGAATTTGACCACCTGCTGCGACACCCACAAGGGTTTTTAAATTATCAGTCAAGCCTTACAGTCAACTGTAAGAAGAGAGGAATTGCTTTGCTTTCTACTTGAATCTGAATGAGTGCAACACACTCTGGGTCACGTAAGGGACTATTTACACTGAAACCTGTCACTGAGAACAATGACCGGAAAGGGGACCTTATCTTGACTTTCACCCTTTGCGTTCTCCCTTCCACATCTTCTCCAACGTGTGTGTGTGTGTTCATCCTTTGTGTTGTGATGCAGACAGATATCATCACACCTTACACACTCATACATGGAGCTCCTCCGGTGACCCAGGCACAGCCAAAGAACACAGATTTGACACAAAGGAGGCAAAGCAGCCCAAATAAACATCACCTATAGCAAGAGACTACAAGATAACAGGAAAAAGAAAATAGAGAGAGTGTAAGGGCTTCAAAACGGGAAACAGCTTGGTCCAAAGACAGCAACGGTCCTATTGCCACTGACCAAACTAAACTAAAGAAATATCAGAGTACGGTAAGCACCAGGAAGAACTAAGAGAGATAAGAAAGGGGAGAAAGGGATAACGCACAATGGCACTTTCAGCAGACGAGGACAGATTTAATTTCCGATGAATATCCTGGAGATATTACCACGAAGCAGCAAGGAGTCTGTTCCTCCAAACCGATGTGAAATGCTGCACAGACAGCAACACAGGGGGAACACGGTGTCATGTTTTACTATTATGAATAGTAAACACTGTGCTCTAATCTTGTCTCCTCACTTAGATAAACACCGCAGGCATGTCTTCTTGTGCATGTGTTCGCACCATCTGCAAAACCTCAAACAGTGCCGGCATTGAAAGCAATAGTAAAAGTAAATGCAGAAAGAGATTAGACACACAGTTATTGCCCACTTTGATTTTTTTCTTAAACACTTATAAGATTAAATGCTTGGACTGGGATGGACTATAACAGGAACTGAATGAGAGCAATGTTAATACTTGTATTCCTTTTGCTTTGATCAATAGGGACTTAAATCTGCATTGCCAGTTCACTGAAAACATGCCTAAGGTCAGTTCTACCTCTAGAAAAAAAACATGACCCTTGAGCAAGTACTTGACAAAACTGGAGGAGGAAAAAAGAAACAAGAAGAGGACAAGCTCAGGGATGAAATTCTTCTAAAATCTATACATTTCACATCATTTTTAGTTTAACTATTAACTATGTTAAGTATTGCTTATGTAATTATCAATCATTTATGATTATTTCTCAGTAATTCAGTACTATGAATTTTACAGGCTGTCATCCAGCTGGCCTTGCTTCCTGACAGCTAAGATCTGCTGAAGGATAGCTAACGGAAGCAACAATAGCTCAGCTTGCACTAGCTACCGCAGCTAAAGGTTATTCCCAGTGCAGAGCTGTATCTGCTTCCAATTCAAAAAGGCTTGTCTCCAGTTCTGGAATAAAATGTGTATAAAATAAGTACCATTATGACTGCAGGTTGCAGNAAAAATGTGTATAAGTACCATTATGACTGCAGGTTGCAGGAGGGTAACTAAACAACAGACACACAAAGTAAGGTCAGAAGGAGCAGATAGGAAGCTAGAGGGGGTTGCTAACTTCTAAGCTAGCCAGCTATATTGCTTTGAGCATACAATAAATGTATTTGATAAAAACTTTCTCAAGAAAATATATTAGAAAACACATTTGCCATACAGATTAATATTTTAAATTAGCTCAAAACAGCTAAGATGAGCTAAGGATTCATTACACTGTAGGCAGAAAAGGACAGTGATGCAGAAGCTGCAATAATAAGCAGATATGTGAATCTTGACAGTGTTAAACTTGTTCTAAAACTTGTAAATAGAAGCCTGATTGGATGTAAAAGAAAAGGCACATGACAATGCTACTATGTGGTTCCTCCATTGTGTGCACACTAACCTTCTCAAAACAGCAGTCACAGTCTGGTCCTATTTGGATTACAAGATGGAAAGGGTTCCCCCTCTGAGGGAGATTAGCTTTTGGATTAAAACGTGTAAAGTTGTGTCTAATTATTAGTATAAAGACAGCTTACTGCAGCAAAGCCTGATTATTACAGTGTGGTAACAAGTGCTTCACACTGTAAGCCGCTATAACTATCATAAAGAACTTTGCACGGACTCGTTTGTATGTTGACAGTTTCTTAAGGTTGAAATGTTTGTGACATAATGTGGTCTAAACAACACAGAGATACAGCATAACAGCTCCCTTTCTGACCATGTCTTTACACCTCTGTTCACGCTGTTAGCTTTAGAAGGCAGAATGAGCCACAGCTGCAGGATCTGCTGTTGAGTTAATGCTGTATTTAGGAACAAATGGGAATACTCATTTTACAACTGAGTGGATAAATTTTCGATCCAGGACATCAACAGGTGGATCGGTGTTGCGTCTGCAGTGATGTGGACTCTGCATCCATCTGTCGTGGTGAAGAAGGAGCTGAGCCAAAAGGCAAAGCTCTTGATTTACTGGTCGATCTACGTTCCTACCCTCACCTATGGAGCTGTGGGCAGCGACCAACAGAACAAGATCGCGAATACAAGCGGTTAAAATTAGTTTTCGCCGCAGGGTGGCCGGGCTCTCCCTTAGAGATAGGGTGAGAAGCTCGGTGATCCGGGAAGGGCTCAGAGCAGAGTCGCTGCTCCTCCGCATTGAGAAGAGCCAGATTAAGTGGCTCCTGGATGCCTCCCTGGTGAAGTGTTTTGGGCACGTCCCACCAGAAAGAGGCCCAAAGGAAGACCCAGGACACGCTGGACGAACTACATCTCTCGGCTGGCCTGGGAACACCTCGGGATCCCTCTGGATGAGCTGGTGAATGTGGCCGGGGAGAGGGAAGTCTGGGTTTCCCTGCTTAGGCAGCTGCCCCCACGACCCGACTCCGGATAAGCGGAATAAAAAATGGATAGATGGATAGATAGACAAATTTCCTAATGACAAGTCTCAGTAAAGCATTATTATTTTTTTTAACTCATAGGTGACCTATCCAACTGCTTTTTACTATTAACAAAGCAAAAAGCTTTGTTTCAAGTACAGAAAATCTTTTTTTTTTTACAAAAATATGAAAGTGTCTATAAATAAATGTTATGATATGCTTTCTTACCATAGTGCANGTTTTTTTTGTTTTTTTTACAAAAATTTGAAAGTGTCTATAAATAAACGTTATGATATGCTTTCTTACCATAGTGCATGTAGCAGTTTCCTTTTGTGGGGTCCAGTTGAATTGCTCTCAAATAGTATTTCTCTGCTTCTGTCTTCCGCCCCTATAAAGAAGACAAAATACAATTCTTTTTTTTTTGTATTTGCATTTGCTCCTAATGATTGTGAAGATGAACAAATAAATATCAAAATGATAGGCATTCATTTGATTTTGGACAAAAAAGAGCTCTTTAATTAAAAAAAAAAACTTTTATTTTTATGATTATTTGCTTTAAACTGTGGGGGAAATACTACCTGAGGACAAATCTGATTTCATCACAAATACATCTTAGTCCATAAATATACCAAAATCATCATGATGTAAATATGAATGTGCAGTCTATTCTGCAAGCTATCGGGGGGGAAGGGATGCCAGAAACCTCCAAAGCATTTCTGTACACATGTGTGTGGATCTGCAACCAAACAGAGAATATTAAATATCTCCACCTCTTCTGTTTCATGCTTCAGCACTGATTGCTTCCATATTGCCACCGGACTTGCCATGCAACCAGAAATGAGCAGGCCGGGCATATTAGAACTGCCTCATTAGCTTCTTCCCATATCTGCAGTCACTCTAAATGAATAGGTGAGCATGAGGCTTGAAAAGCTTCTTTCACATTTTTGTTGGCTGCTTCCCTCTTTCCATTCAATTAGACCTCTTCTCCAACCATTCATCAAATCAGAGTAAGTCGTCATCAAGCATATTTGTGAAAGGTTTGAGGCCAAAGACGGCTATCAAAGTTGCTACACGATAGCTTGTGCTGAATTATCAATGGTTGAGTTTAAACTAAAAAATGGGCTTAATGCTGATGACTTTTTTAATGAACAGCACTTTATTTAGACTCCAGCAACATAGCATGCCTCTCAGCAGACATTGACTTTGGCAAGAACAAGCCAAATGACTTGTTTTGTGGCTGCGGGATGTGGGCAGATATTATACTAACAGGTTTTAATATTAGTACCAAGTGGACAAAAGGATTAAAAGGACACTTTAAAAGTATAGTTGCAGGCAATGCAATCCAAGTCTCACAGTATGACAACACATGTGGAGGTGAGACTTCAGTTTAACTTTTCCCTCCTTGTCTACGTTGATTGACTCAGGCAGGACAGCCTAAACTGGAGTGATTCAATAAGGAAGCAGAGTAATTGCATTATAAGCCTGTCCACCGGCCTATTGTCCAGGACCCATCCAATCTCCTGTTTCTTAAACCCTGCAGTAGTAAAGGTGGCCCCTCTGTACATTAGGGCTCAGATATACATGTACACAAAGTGTGTGTACATGTATATTATACATGTACACACACTTTGTATTGAATATCATCAAATATTTATAACTATAGTGGAACTATGGGTTGAAATCCTAAAGGACTGCAGCTGCAAATTTGTATTTGCACACTCATATAGGTTGGCTTTGTCTATTCTCTGCGCCGCAGGCTATGGAAGGAAAGAGGTCAAGCATCCTCAGGAGGGTTACAAAGGGCACAAAAGTTCAACTCTTAAAGCTAAACTTGACTCAGCTGTGAACACATCTGCTGTTGTGTGTTTTTCTTATAGCCAGAGAGATGTGGTGGGCGCACAGGAAGCGTAAAAAACATGTGCAGAAAACAGTTTAGAAATTAAAGGTAATATCTGGTAATGGTTGGGTACGTTTTTAACACGCTCATGTATGTAAAGATCCCCACACTGGAGAGGAGGATTTTAGCATGCAAATTTCCTTATCAGACACTTGCAGTTAATAACTATTACCAGACTTCCTCAGACACTGCAGGAAGATCAATAGGATGCATTTGCCTTACTTCAATACATTATTCATCATTTCGCTCTTTTACTTTATCCCATTTAATTACATTCTGCTGCATGGTTAGCCACTACACTACTATGATGCTTTGTCTTCTGGCTTTGACAGGCAGGCTGATGGGTGTTTGTGTGTCTTTGATAATGCGTACAGTGATGGACAGGAGTTTGCCATAAGTGAGATGGGCAGGGATGTGGTCTGGCTTGGCTCTGAGGGACTCTCTGTACCAATGACCTGCTTCCTCCAGCCTGTTCAACCTCATGTAGGCCTCTCCTAGAACAGATCAGAAAAAGACTCAACATTAGGCTTTCACAATTATAATTTTGGTCTAGTTCATTCTGTTTTATTATCATTATAATGCAGCTGTGACAATTGCTTTACAAATAAAGCATCCATCTATGGTTAAATGTGGCTTTTTATTTATACATTTTGGCTTTTTAGTAAACTTTTAGTGTAACCTCAATAAGCCAGACATATGAAGGCCAAATAATAATTTATGTCACCTATTCTTATCCTAGGGTGGAGAGGTTTTTTTTTTCTCGTCTTCTGTCTTTGCAACATCCATCTTCTGCTGTCATCAATGCTCTGATCACTGATCTTCTTGCCTACTTTTGAGAAAGCCAAACAACCTAATCCCTGTTCTTTTAAAGGCCATCTTCATTTAGTCCTTTCTCCCTGAGTCTGTCTTTGTGACAACTCTTTCTTCCTCATCAGCTTCTGTTCCCAGAAGAGTTTCATCTGTACGGTCATTATTTGTCCACAAACACCAGTGACTAAACCCTGGAGGGTCCTATCCAATCTCATTTAATTCATTTATATCAATCTTAATGTAATCATAGAGCCTAATCACCAAACGTAGATCATGTGCACATCTAAGAAATTTGTTTACTTCATAAATCTAATCATTGAAAAGTCACACCTGAGTTAAGGTTTAGGGTTAAAGTTTAAGAAAGTCCCTTTGTGAGTTTTCAGTCTTGATGTAAATACCATGCTGCAAATGGTGTTATGATCTAAAGAAAGCTCAGAATGCTTCGGACAGCACTTCTGAATGGGTTTTCATAAATATGGTATTTTTCTAAAAGCAATGAAAGGAAAACCTTACTTAAAAAACGTGTGCATGTGGCGTAGGCATTAAGATCTTGTCTTGTTTAACTAAAAATATTTACCTATATTCACTGTTTTTACTATTGAACAAAAGTGTGACAACTTCTCTATTTAATAGACCTGTAAACAAACTGGTTTCTTCCTTATTAACGGTTCATGCACAAGACCAGTTCCATGTAAGTCACTTGCATGGAGAAGGTGGAGGAGGGGCAAATCTGGACTGAACAGAAAACATATTAAAGGGACTACATTTTTCAAAACTGAGACTTTGTTGGATCTCAGGATATGCTGTTGGTCCATGGGGTAAAGGGATAGGTAGATTACATCTGTTTTTATAAAGTATCCTTTTGCCAACATCACACTAATACACAGACTGGCCTCCCTTTACCTCTCCCTGCACCTGACTAAACATATTTCCTATTTTCATTTAGCCTGTCCCAGGAATCCATCCTCACATTCCTCTCTAATCCCAACTATGTCATGAGGATGAGTTTCAAATAATGTAATTAGTGTTACAATAACAAAAAGTGAGATGTGATTTATGACATGGATTAGCTTTAATCCTCTTCATAAAAGGACAAAAAGTCACTGCACACATTTCAGAGGTGGAAACAAACAGGTGGTTAAAGTCAATTCCCTGGCAACAAGTTAAAGTCAATTTATTTTACTTAAGTCTACGCTGAGATAAAAAGATGAATGCCTAAAAAAGAAACAAAGATAAAATTAAGCAACACACTTTTCATACATTTCATAAAACAACCCAATCATTCTTTAATCCAATAGTGATGACACTGTGAAACGGTTATATTATTGAAGAAACACTAATTAACATTTCAAAGCAGTATCACCAGTGTAACACATTTCTAATCTTGCGTTTCATCTGCTGCATTTCAAACAAAGATTCAGCAGTGACTCACCCATCATGTTGAAAAGGCTGTGTGGTGCAAACTGTCTGGGCATTTTCTGCACAGCTTCCTTATAAATGGACAGGGCCTCCTGAAGCAGAACAGCACAGTCCATTTAGGAAATTCAGTTTTTGATTTGCATTTTGCGGGTCATATAACCAGTGAGGGAGTACAATTGCCTTTCATATAAAAATAAAAAAAAACACAGTATTATCTATTTTACAAACAAATGGGTTGCATGATTCTACAAACAAATAACACCCAAAGCAGTTATTTGCAAAACTCAAACATTCAAATTTAATGCCCAAAATAAACAATTTGATGGAATATATCTTTAAAAAGTTGCAACAGAGGCAACAAAAGGCTGTTGAAACAGTCAGAGAAACCTGAGGATAACTAATAAGGTTCATGTAGGTCAGTAACAGGATTGGATATAAAAGGAGCATTTCAGAGANGGTTCATGTAGGTCAGTAACAGGATTGGGTATAAAAGGAGCATTTCAGAGAGGCAGAGCCTCTCAGACCTCCATATGAGAGGGTCTGTGAGGTCTAAAAATTATGGAATCATGTCAGAAAAATGTTCATCAAAGTAAAATTAGGAAAACTTTGACGATCCTTCCATCTACAGTGTGTAATATGAGCAGGGATCTCTGCATCCATGATGTACCCACAGTAGAAAATGGGCACTTTGTTGAAAGTGAGGTTGAAACCACAAATCAGACACACCAACCTCCTGCTGGCCCTGTTCATGAAGCAGTTTTCCCAGGTTGTACAGGCAGCTGGTGACAGAGCTCTTGTGGGCGTGGGGATCCTTCAGGTTTTCATCGGGTATCTCAGCACAAGTGAGGAAGGTGCGTTTGGCCTCCTCCAGGTTTCCCTGGTTCATTAAGATTATTCCTGTGTTTAAGTAGGCTGCTGTAGATAAGAGGGAAAAAAAAGGCACAAATTTAAGGAAGAACCTGTTGGAGGTTGTACTTTTTTACCTTTAAATGGAATTGGCTATGACTTAAGACTCCTGCTTATACATATGTATATATATACATATGTAT
>CM047997.1:21409264-21429922 GCA_026261665.1 Melanotaenia duboulayi
GCACAAAATACAAACAAAAAGGGACAATGTGGAGATTTTACAAAGACATGCAGTGATAAGGGACAAAAATAAAGGTTGAAAAAGGACAAAAGACAGAATAAATATGAAAAAATGAATAAATAGAAATAAATTAGGCTAAAACGAGATAAAGCACAGGTAGATTTATAGGTATCACACCAAAACAGCTGCAACAAAATGCGTCCTCTCTCATAAAGTCAACTTAGGATGGCCAAAGATGAGACCTGATCTCACATGTGAGACTGAATCTCATAATCTGTCTGTCAAGCTGAATAAGGCCTTCCAAATAACCATGTTTCCAAGAACATCTAATTCAGCATTAAAATTAGCCATCATGAAAGGACTATTTGCTTGGGTTTCATTATCCCAAACAATGACAATGACTCAGCCAAAAGTGTGTGATTCCTGGGTGATCCAACTCATCTTGTATCTGCAAAATAAGACAAGACTATACTCACATGCCAGAGTTGGCCGGCTCCCAATAGCAAGTTTGTAGTAATGAAGCGCTTCGGAAAAACGGTCATTCTCCTGCAGCAGCAATCCTCTGATAAGAAAGAAAAAGAACATGGCAGACATTTTATAACACTTTGCTTTAAATGAGATGGCGTTGCATTAAAGTGATGATGGTTAAAACCAAATAAATAATACTACAAATTTAGTATTTTTTGCCCTATTTTCTAACAATTAACCTCGCTCAATTCAAACATCCATCACACTCAAATAGCACCTCTCTTAAGAACAACAAACTCCATTTGGTTTTTCCCCTTTGCCTGCTTTATTTGCCAGCTTCCTGACGCCCATGACTTGAGAGAAGCGGGGGAGCGCACGAAATGTGGCTCTGCTGTGAGGTTTTGGCACCTGACACTTGGCATTACAGAACTAGAAATAGCTGTGTGTTCTCCCACCGGCCCTGTAAACCGTGACTAATCAAATCAGTAGGAGACATTACAAAGAGTCTCGAGGGATCTGAAAAGTTATTTCCTTCTCCGTCACACTCTCGCTCCTTGTCTCACCTTTTTCTTTCCTGCTGTGTCGGATTCATTGTTGTTTGCTCTCTGAAAGTTATTCCAGTCTCCTGCTCTGTTGTTATTCTTTATTCTTTCTCCCTTTCTTGCTTTGCTGCTGCACACGCTATCTCGAGTAATGGATGGGAAGAATCTGATCTTGTTTGTGGCAAGATTGAGCAAACAGGAGAGGTGCAACGGGTGTCGTTACTCACAGGTTATACAGCATGTCAGCCATGTTCCCTCGGTAGTGCAGAGAGTTTCTGTATGCCTCCTCCGCCTCTGCCATCTTGCCTTGATTCTTTAGTACGTTCCCCAGGTTTCCCCAGGCTACATGAGACATGTGTCAGTCAAAAGTTACATAACAGGAAAGCACAATGTTGGTATTCACTTAAAAACTCAACAGTGCTCCACAGTTCTACTTGTGGAAAAAAATTCTAGGATAAGCTCCAAATAGTAAAACTTACTTTTTAAAACCCTTAGATCTAATGATAACTGGTATCCTCTCACCTTTTGCAGGATTCACATTAATCCCAGACTTGTAGAGATTTTCCTCATTGCTCCAGTCTTTGTTTCTTTGAACAGTTCTGAGCCCATTCAGCAGCACTAACGCCATGCAGAGACACAACATCACTGCCTTGCAGCTTCTAGTCCTTAGTCTGACATACAAGGTTCTTGCACCGACAGAAACCAGTATGCAAAAGCCTATACTGGGAATGTAAAGTACTCTTTCTGCAATTACAAATCCCACATAAAAGAACAAGTTGGTGGCTGGGATGAAAGGCAATGCCAGGATGCCTAATGAAAACAGTACCAAGTTTTCTGTAGGAGGCAGGGATGTCTGTGGAGAACAGTGGTGGAGTCCAGCTGACCCGTTCAAGGTGGTCTTTGGCAAACCCTGATCTGTGTTATGGTTTGTGTCAGGGGCATGGTAACCATTCCCATTTGTGATAGATTTCCCATTTGTTACATGGGATTTCCCAGTGGTCTCCTTCTCTTTTGAAGCAGGACCTCGAAGGCCGAACAAAGCCAAAAGGATAAATCCACCATAAAAGGCAACAGTGTGAAGGTTCCTCCAGTCGGCCAAGGACCTGACCAAGGGCACTGCATCCATGGACCAGTCGAAGCTGAGCTTGTCGGGGCAGAGAAGGAGCCAGGCATTGACGGCGGGCAGGTGGAGGAATGTTAACATTCGAGTGAGAAAATGTGGCGAGTCAGCTGCTGGGTTGTCAGAGTTGGAGAAGTTGGGAGGCTTATTTCCCATCCAGTAGAGACGGGCTGACAGCAGAATCACTCCCCAGGAAGCCAGCACGGCAAGACTCAGCAAAACACTGATGTTCTTTTTCTGGAAGACAGGGGGAAATATAAGCTGAAATAAAAATAGATCAAATCACCATTTAGGTCAAAGCCAAAGTCTGTGCCCCAAAGCACCCGAGGTATTCTACACTGAGCTACTTGATTTATGAAAAATCTTTGGTGATCAGTTTTGAATCACAGCAGAAATGGTGCTAGGAATTTATTTTTAGCCTCTGTGGACAGCAAGTGAAGATATACATATCTCCCATTGTGATAATGGATCTCAGTTTTAGTCTTTGAGCTCTGATATATAAATCCTCATTTGGCAAATAAAAACTCGACATATCCCTTAACTTATGAATTCATTGCTACAGTATGGAGACAAAAGTAGGAAATAAGCCAATCTCTGGAATCTCTTTGATTGCTGCCCCAGGCTTGAACCACACTCATTTACAATTATATAGTAATGTGTATGAAAATGCACCAAAGCCAGAATCAGTTCTACTCTGTCAATATGAAAAAAGTGACAAACTCAGACTTTTAGACAGCTGTGCACTGCAACGACTGTCACTTTCACTAAACGCAATCACATCAAATAAAGCATGTGTATACTCTGCACAGTGAAAGATTGTTATTAAATTTCACATTTGGTTTGCCAATAAATTCTTCAGTGTCAAAGAGGTTTTATGAAAGGATAATGAGGAAACCCCACAGTCTAAAATAAAAAGAGAAAGGAGAAATCAAAACACTTCAATAACTTTCCACATATTAGTAACCCACACTCTGTTTTGACCTAGTTGTGGTCAACTTTGAAGTACATTTGAGCCATAACTGCAGGCTGTGACTGATCTGAGGCTTTTCTGGAAAGTCTTGCCTGTCAGGGTTTGCAGTAAATGTGACTGGTAATCAGCTTACCAGTTTTGGTATTAGCGTATAGTGTTGGTATGTTGAGGCTGTTTACATCTTATAAGAGTATTAATGTCGTAGCATGATTACTATTAAGTCCTTTGTCACGCAGCACCTTTCAGTGTGCTACCCGGAGGTAAAACTAAATGGACCTTTTGTATAAGCCTCAAAGTTTGAAATGGCATAAGCTCTGGCAGTAGTGGTAGTCATATGTCACACACTTGAAGACATTGAACAGTTGCAGCTGCACAATTACTACACGTAAACGTGTGTATCGTTTGAATGAACGAATGAATGAACTGATTCTTTTGAATGGCTCTTTTAAGTNCTTAGAGATGTGACATACATGAATATACTGATTCTTTTGAATGGCTCTTTTAAGTGACCGATGGGAATCGAGTTGCTTATTGTTCCAACACACTCCATTCATGTGAATGCACCTATGGGCACATATTGATCTAAAGCAAAAACTGAATTTTACCTAAAACANAATGGGAACCGAGTCGCTATTCGTTCCAACACACTCATTCATGTGAATGCACCGATGGGCACATATTAATCAAAAGCAAAAACTGAATTTTACCTAAAACATTTACTAAAATTTGCATTGAAGTCACATAGGTACATGTTTTTATTAGTTATTTTTATATATTGTTCTTGTTTTTGTTATTTTTTTGCATTACTAAAATGTCATGGGGAAATATTTGCAGTAAAGTTATTTAGTATGGAAGTTTGAATTATTCTGATCCATATAATTGCTACCAGTGATCTTCTCAATGAGCTGCCATAAGCCCACCCCCCCTACCAAAGCAGTTATAGGAGTGCTTTGCATGCCAGGGTTGCTCATTTCAGCACCACACCTGTCGTCGCGCTGCTGTCCCTCCCAGCTATGGTTAGTGCAGGAGTTTTCTCCTCTGCTCTGCATTAATTGTGCATGAGCAAAGCTGCTGCTGACTGATGCAACAATTATCAAAAAGCAGGGGCAGTCCTGGCTTGTGTTATACCCTGGGTAAATGTCCTGCCTCGGCACAATGCGTAAACATATTAAACCGTGATTTAATACTGACCAAAAGCTATTGTAATTATTATCGTTTTTTTTCTCCCCCATAAACGAGCAGTCCTAGTTGAAGCCTTGACTTTTTGGTCTATCAAATCTGGTGTCAGACTTCGTCAATATTATCTTTTCATTTAATCAGTTATTGTTTGCATTTGTTTTGGCCCATTTTTTCCAAACTTAATCTGAATCAAACATTGATTAAAAACTCACCAATAAGGAAAATACTAAGATTCTGCTAAATTCCGATTTATTCTTTTTCCAAGCACAAGTGCAAAATGAACTCTGTTTGAACCTGTATTAGGGCAGTTGAAGCCCTGTGCATGCACACAAATGAAGGTTCATGTACAACAAATGCTGTTTATATTGTGTAGCACCAGGGCAAGAGGGGTTTGCATACTTGTGTCCTAGTTGTGTTGTCAGCATTGTCTTTGATCTAAGTGATAATTATTATCACAGCCTCCCAAATCTATTTTTTCCCGGTGTACTTTTGTTTTCTTTATACTAGCTAGAAATTGCTAACTCTATAACCTGCCGCCCATTGTTCAAAAAACTCATTAGCTGTTTCCCTTACAGATTCTTCAGTAAGCTCATCTGTGCACCAAGAAGTTAAACATTTACCCCACACCAGGATTAGAAAAAGAGGTTTACTGGCTTGACCTACTCCTGCCAGATTAGTGGTTTGTTTCAATAGATCTGGAAGGGAAAAGCAAGTTCTGTGGAGAAGTCATTTAAAGTTGGTAGTATCTTTGTAGATAGTTCCAGAAAGCTATGTGTCAATAATTAGATGGAAAAGAGGCAGTTTTGGGAATTCAACATCTTTGTGGAAGTTAAGAACTGACTGTGAAAGAAAGAAAAAAAGATATTGACTTAGAGGCTCAAAGATGTGACATAAAGGATAATGGAGTGCCTTGTACACAAAAAAGGGGATGGGGTTATTGATGGATGAGCCCATATTCCCTGTCAAGGGAGGAAACTGTCTGAGAAATCCAATTCTGCTTGGTACTGGGAGATAAGCCATATTCCGGCAATAGTCATTTGTGGTGTTAAGGTAAATGAGCTTCATTCTGCTCCGAGCTGCCTTGCCTGTTTCAAAATCGTTCTTTAATTGACTTTGCGATCAATCACATAGACACAACTCCAGCTGCAAATCGGCTCTGCTCTTCATGGCCGAGAAATCCCAAGTTCACCAGAAACTAAGTGGACTTTCACAGTCAACTTAACATGAGCTTCCTAATTAGTCTGTTTTAGAGGCAACAGGTTGGTTATGCATGAAAAGCACTGGTTGATAGATTTGTAACCAGTACAGCTGAAGTGTGGTGTAATTGGGTCTCTCCACTCAGAAGTCTTATTGTCACTTAGGAATAGATCCTCTATAAACAATTATTTTTCTTTTTTTTTCTTCTTCTTTTTTTAAGGAATCAATTTCCTTCAAATTTGCAGGTTTTATTTGCTCTGGAAAGTCATTTTGACCTTTTTGCATCGCTGCTGATTTATTGATTTCTGTAAATAATTCCAGCTCTGCCCTCCTCATTCCAAACTACTAACTATGGTATTATCTATTTTGCAATTTCTGCTTATAACTAGAAAAATGCCCACCTCTGCACTTCTTTAGGTTCAAAATCAAACATCCCCATTATCACAGAAATAGTAATCTGTATCTTCTCTGGGAATTAGATGTATCAAACACCTTCAGATAACTTTTTACTTCATTTTTCCTGAACACACTCAGGTGTGACTGACTGATTTAATGATAGTTCTGCAACATTAAAGTTTGCCAATAAGACAGCAGCACAGGGTCTTCTCAGGTGATGAGCTGCGCCTGTATTTACCAAGCCCCATCTTCTATTATACAGCTAAATATGCTACTACTAACAATGAGTGTAAACAAAAACTAAGGTTAGCTTATTTTTGTAATGTACCTCATACTGTGAGGCTGATATTTTAGGTTTTCCTGATGAAGTCAGCATTTGGGAAGACTTGGTTCTAATTAATTATTTAATTATTCTGTTAATAATGTAACATCTGCAAGAGTTTGCTAAACAAGTAAAACACTGGAAAGCTTTTCAAATAGCCATGTTACTTTATTAAAAACTTTTTGACCACAATATGTTGCACACAATAGCTTCTTGTTAACTTTTTTACATTGTCTTTCCAGCAGCCACAGAAATGCTGAATCTTAAACTGCGTAAAAACCTTACACTTGCTTCTTTCCATAACCAGTTTGCATTTACAATAAGATACGTTAGCTAATTTTTAGTACACCATCAGTGTTTATACACACTTCTCACACTTAACTCTGATTGTTTACCACAATTTCCAGCCAGTAAAAGGCTACATTATCACAGGCTATGCTAATGCTACTTTGCTAGCTAACTGATAAACTTTTTTGTTTTTTGTTTTTGTTTTGTTTTTTTAATCATGCATGAGCGTAAGTTGTGATGTTTACTATTTAGTGTTTACACCTATTAAACTGTTGTTTTCATTACTGTACTAAATGTGTGGTTGGTCAGAGGTCAGAATATAAATGCCAAAAAGTGGCAGCTAACATGAGTTGACACATACAGCCATTTCCAGTAAGTACCTAACAACATTTAATTTGTAAATTTGCAACACAAACATTCTGGTGAAGCATATTGAGTTAAAAATTATTCAATAATGGCAAAAGTTTACCAATAAACACTCCTTAAAATGAACAGTCTTGAATATATGGGCTAGCTTTTGCAGTTTCAGGTAAATAGTGTTGTAACTTTTTACATCATGTTTCTGCTTGTTCTCAATCAAAAATACTAAGAAATCTTCACAAAAAAGGGAAAATATAAAAATAAAAAATGAAATTCAATTTTTTGGATTTCATTAATTTTAATCTAACTTCTTGGAAGTGGTTCCAAAAAAGCCTGATTAGTCTTCATGACATCTGCATATTATCCGTGGCAAATGGCTGGCTTAAACCCCAGGCACCTGTCAAACTTATCATCTTGTTCTAATAACCTTTGCAGCTATAAAGCTAGTCCACGTCTTACTATCTTATCCACTCTGGAACCTGTCCTGGAAATTCTGCACCTATTTTGGAGTCTTTCCCTCTAGAACATTTTAATCATTTTGAGTTTATTATCCTGAATGAGCCTTTCTCTTATTCTCTCCAAATACAAATAAACAGTGTTAGTTTCCAATCCTTCATATTTAACATGTGTCATTCATTATTAGCCCCCATTTTATTAATCCCAGAAGTGTGTGGTCTTCCTGTTGATACTGAAGACTGCAGAATGTTTAAGCATGTCGGAAGAAACAGAGGGCTACGCCTGACTTCATACATTTTACTGTTTAAAGCTGCTGTGGAATGATGCAACACAGCAGGGGTGCAGTCTTCCGGACTTTTCTTGTTAAAGTCACGTCCAATTAAAATTTCTCATCACTTTTTCCAACATACTGGTGTGATCATAAAGCAGTTTTTTTTTGTTTTTTGTTTTTTTTCCTTGTTTAAGAAGTTTAAATTAGAATTTTATCTTGTTTTACAGTGTATGATTTGAAAACCATATTAAATNTGTTTAAGAAGTTTAATTTAGAATTTTATCTTGTTTTCCAGTGTATGATTTGAAAACCATATTAAATAGCCATAGTGATCTCAGTAGACCTAAAGCACTGACAAAACTAAGTAATATCTTTCACAGGCAAAGCCTTCAGGGTTTTGGACATTGTTGCTACAACACATCGAGCAGTGCTCACATTCGAGGAATTAGTAGTGACATGCAAAGTTGTGCTGAAAAGAACAAGAAGGCATGAATCCAGTTCTTTTTCCAGCACTCTGTGTGTTGGATTTTGATGACTTGGCACAAGTCTGCCAAGTCATCAGACAGCAGGATGGCTTGCACTAAAAAGGGATGACTTTGATAAAGTAACCCAATTACCCCCATAGCTGTCTCCATGAAAGCTGTGCTGCTGCTGGCAGAGACCTGTAATGAGATGGGTCAAAGGTTGCACTTTTGCACGCCCTTCATGCTAATGGCTGATCAAAGAAAAGGTGCCATCTGGGTTAACTTGATGTTTTAAGAGCTTCCTGTTTGAATAATGTAGAGGCATAGGATTCAAAGGGAGGCTCTGTAAAACACATGGTTCCTTTATGATGTTAATAAGATGTCATGCATCAGATGTATTTTGTTAGCTGCAATTAGTTACCAAAGATACTTCATTATTTCAAAGATGCTGATCCTAATGAAGCTCTATTTCATCCATAAAAAATATTAAATTGTCTATACAGGAATCAGATCAAGTCCAGCCTTTTATCCAGAGTTTTTTGTTTGTTTGTTTGTTTGTTTTTTTGTTTGTTTTACTACTGAAAGGGTGTATAAATGAGTATAAGTCCAAATGAAAAAAGGTTCAGGTCTGATTTTACACTCCAGAACCGTCAGCACTGGTCATTTCTTTTGGAATGAGAATAAGATATAAAGATTTATGAAGCATGGCTTAAACAAAGTTTTACAACAAATCAAGATAATTAAAAGGAGGAAGAATACAAAACTATGGTTGGCCTGCCATCATCTACAGGAACACCAGCATGAAAGCTGAACTTGCATTAGAGAACATCATTTCACAGGCGAATGCCTCTGCTGCAGGATAATTGGCCCAACATTCATCAAGTCGTCAGCTGGTTACACTGAACTTTATCTGTGTGTCTGCAGCACTCATTGAGACAAATGAGGAGTCATCCATGATAGTTAAACTGCAAACACCCTCATTGTCAGCGTGGCTCGGCTAAAACCCCATATGTCATCTTTTTCCTGGCTCCAGGTGCAGAACACTACAGTAACAAAGAGAGATTAAAACGATGAAACTGAAAATGTCTTATTTTTGTTTGAGTAGGCAGTTTTAAATTCTCACCTTGGATTTAGAGCGCTTCATGCAGGACCTCAAGTGAAACTGTATAATGGCTGACATCTGTGTTTCCAAATCTGGTAATTCCTTATGAACAAAAGCTCATCATTTAAACAAACTCATCCAAACAGAATATATGTCGCATGAAAGTTTAACAAAGCAGGCTTTGAGACATTTAGATGTCTAACATCTAATGCCTGGAGCCTCATTAATCATCGCGTTTGTTTTTTGCCACTTGCATACCAAAGGTGCAATGAACAAGGACGTTATGTTCTTATTACCCTTAGATATGAGACTTGTTTTGTTTTCTCAACAGACCGTAGTTCTAGCACCGCTCCTTCCTTTGTCTCCAACACTTTCTAAATCCACCACCATCTTAACTTGTCTCATTTGAAATCTCTTCATGGTCTCATTAGAGGGTTAATAGAATGAGAAAGAGAGTGCTGGTGGGAACACATCTGTCCCTTCTGTATGCTGCAGCAAGTTTGCATATCCCTATTTGTGGGTGCAGAAGTTGGGCAGTGCCATGTTGAGTATTTTCAAGTCTTTTGGGGAAAAATATAAAGTAAATTTTTGATAGAGTAGAAAATACAACCTCTGCTGTCTTTATAATGCATGAACAACTGAGTGTGTTTCAGTGGTAAAACACAAAAAGGTGACACAAGTCCTCCGTTCCCAAAGAGCACTCAGGGCATTATGGGAGACAGGCAAACAAGAGATAAAGGAACAGAAGTAAGAGCATAGTTTCCTTCTCCTTTGCTCAATCTGCTGCTCGATATCCCACTCCCTTTTGTTTTCCCAAGCATCCCGAGATGTCTGGCTCATAATCAAGTCAATGATTGTCCCCATGGCTGCCCCAGCACGTAAAGCGCTCCCTGCCAAGATAATTGGGACCTGGGGCAGTAAAGGAGGGCACTGCCAGAGTGATAAATGAGCCAGATGATCCAGCAGCAGTGATGGGAGGTGCTGGAGGAGGGTGGGCATCGGGATCTGACAGGCTGCCACAGGAACACTGGCCAAGGCTATTGTGTCTGGGCAAAGGTGGAGGGTGCTGATGATGGTACCAATTCCACTGTGTGATGAATACAAGGACATTCAACTTTGCATAACAGCTTCTAAGAAGCAGTGAGAATGATCAAATCTGTCAAACCAAAATATAACAAACCAAAACGAGTAGTGCCTGATGTCTGTCAGGTTGTGGTTCCGTTACCATGACTGCACATCCCCTTTGTTTTTACAAGGAAAAAACACCAAAAACAGAGCTTAAGGTTTCATTAGTGAATTAAATTGTAATTTTTCTTTTTTTATTTTTGTCAAATTATTTTTTCCAGACGGTGCCAGAAACATGCACAAGTTATGATGACATACAGTAGCAGGGCCACCATAACTAAAAACTAAATAATCTCCATGTGTGAACATAAAGCATTCACAAACCGATCTGCTGTTTACGACTTATATTTAAGACTAACATGCATCTCACACTAACAGGGATTAGCATCTGATTAGCTAATAATTAAGGATGGACAAATTTCCTGTTTTAATACTTCATGTTGACAAGTTAGTAGTAGAGATGGAAATTTCAAGCCAAATACTATAAAAATAAAATAAATCACTGTTCACGTTTGGTGTTGACGAACACTGTTGCTAGCATTATAGTTGATAGCTGATTCTGTTTGAGGTTTTTCTTCATGTAAAAAGGGAGTTTTTCCTCTTCACTGTCACNGCCTGTACTCATGCTGTTAGTTTTCCATTTATTCCTCTCGTGTTCAGTTGCTCTGGAGAGCATGTTCCTGAGGTTTTCAGCATTATGCTGCTTACTCATGACTGCAGAAAGTTGAGTACAAAGTGATGTGATGGTACAACTCTGTTAGTTTTTCAACCCTAGCAGAATGCACAGCTCACTTCACCTCTTTTCTTCTTGTGCTGATTGTTTTTCTTGATGGAACTGTAAAGTAAAGCTCTACAAATTTGGAAAACCTTCACTTTCAACAAAACTGATAGAACTAACTAATACTGATGTTTGTACTCCATTAGTGTTAAATCCCACAGTGTCACGCACTTTGTAGCAGAGCATAGCAATAGTGAAGCCTTCATATGTCGTATATCTTGTGGTGGTTGGGAAACAGCTTGGCAAATTGATGCCACCTTTTAAAATTAGTCTTAACTTGTGTCTGATTCTGCTTGTGGTTTTTCTTCATGTTAAAAGGGAGTTTTTCCTCTTCACTGTCACCCACTGCCCTGTGCATGCTCAGGATGGAGGACTGAATCAAAGTTCAATGCAATCTAGTGGTTTCCTCAGAGGAATTTTTATGAACATGGTTATCATAAATTGGACTAATGTGGATTATGGATTTGTTTTAACTGGAATATAACTTGACTACAATGAATTAACTGTACCTGTAAAAGAGACTTGAGATGGTTGATGTTGGTGCTATACATGTCAAGCTGAACTGAATTGGTGGTAACACATTACTATCAGGCCAATTGCATATGAAGAAGATAAACATATCTAACAATTTTAAGTTAAATGCCAATTCAAAAATCATCCCCCATCACTATTTAGCATCACCACAATCTGCTGGTGTAGTTTTAAGTAGCAGCAGCTGTGAAACTATGACTATTTGAAATACAGGTGTTGTATCTGTTGAGGTCTAGTAGTTGGGAAAGCATATGTGCCTGAGTTACTCCTGCCAAGCAAAGCTTAGAAAAATCACATACTGTAACTCTTTCTGTCTCACCTTTCTGATCTCTCTGGACCACTCACTGTGAAGACTATCTGGTGGTGGTCATTCTGCAGAATAAATACAAGAGAAGCTGCCTCACAGGTATAGTAAAGCATCACACTCTTGTAGAAAGAACGTCTTTTCAAGATGTTTGTGACCTGCTGCACAAGGTTACACACGCCCAAAGCTTGCAGCAAACAAGGAATTTATAGGTGTTTCCACATGAAGAAACCTCTCTAAAAAGACATTCTTTCACACTCAGACTCAGACTGTCCTTGCTTGGTAACCCCAAGGGGACTTTTTATCACGCTAGTTATGCATTTTATGAGGGTCATCATGTTGGCTGAGGAGCTGTTTCTCTAATCAAATGTGGAGTGCCTGTGTGAGGAGGTTTTCTACTCAAATACAACTCCCCATAATCAGATGAGTCACTGCATCAAGGTTGTCCTCCTCAAATAACACGCATTTGGAAGGGAAGTGGAGCCCTGCAGAGCCTGACTGCAGTGGAAGCACATGGCGTGTAAGGAGGTGTGTCAACATTTGTGTGTCTTTTGGACAGTTTACTGGACAAATGAGCCAAATTACATACCTTAGAAACGTGTGTTTTTGTTTTTCTGCACATATCTCTTGTCACCTTATAATGAAAAAGCAAATCACCCGGAGAATAGCTTTTTCTCCTCCACTCCTGTTTCCTTAAATGCACACACACACACTCATAATGCGGCTCAGATCCTAATTTAGATTTCCTTGCCTCAGTGTGTGTCTATTTACTGCAGCAGATGGAAGTTGGTGGCAACTCTGCAAGGAAGTGGAAAACTTCCCTTTCACATACATTTTCTTCCTGTTAAGCTGGATCAAATGAGGAAAGCTTATTTTTCATGCACCAACTGTGGTTTCTGCACAAGCAAATAACTTTCCTAATTACTCCACTAAACGAAAGGCAAACACAATTTACACACAAACAAAACCAAGTAAAGTGTGCACAAAAAAACAGAAGTTAATCCAACAAACAGAAACAATTAACAGCTGGTTGGCTTATATTTTCATTTTTGGGAAGGAAGGGGAAACTGGATATGTAGAGATGCCAAGAATACACACAAGCACACACATACCAGGAGCATGCATTCATTTACCTTTCCCAGCAGTAGGAGCAGTGCTTGGCGAAACCGGAGTCTGTGGAACACGAAGAGGTCGTACACTGCCGACACAGCCAGTACTGTCACCCCTTGCTCCTTCCACAGCATACTGGCAGCTGCACACCACAGGCTGCCCACCATCCATCCCCAGCATCGTCTGGCTGAGCTGCCACCACATCCCTTACTCTGAAAGGCTGCAAGTGGGTCCTTCCGGAGTCCACAATGTCTAGCGTAGCAGAGAAGAGACAGCAAAAAAAACAAAGCAGCACCAACATCCGCCCTCCCCACCACACCGGCCACTGCTTCAGTGTGCACTGGATGACAGGCAAAAAGCAGGCCTGCCAAGAGGCTCCAAAGTCCCCCACCCAGCAAAGGGCGGCTGAAGGCTGTGACGAGGGCGGTGACCAGGCCGTGCAGGAGAATGTTGAGCAGGTGGTAGCCCCAGGGGCGCAGGCCATGCAGAGTGTAGTTGAGGCGGAAGGAGAGGGTGCAGAGGGGGCGGAAGGATTTGTGGCTGCCGCTGTGTGTAAGCAGGGTCCCCCAGAAGTCATCATACAGGATGTTAGTCCATGGAGTCTCAGGAAGGAGGTCCTGGTTGGTCTTGATGGCTCGACTGAAACAGCAAAAGAAGTAAATGTATCTTAACCATATTATTTAAAATACTTTCATTATATTAATTTGATTTGAAAAATTTGAATACAGGTATTAAACCTCAATAATTCTGTATGATAAAGTATTTGTGTGCATAATTCCCCCAAGAGGAACTTCATTTAACTAATTTTCCATCAATTCATAAAGGAAATTTAAAATAAAAATACAAGGAGTATGCCAAATATAATAAACTGGCTGCAGAGTGTTTACTTAATTACAGACATGTGCACTGTCGCAGCATGTACATGTGTCACAGGTACCTGCACACACACACAAGGGCAGGTGGTTTCACACCCCAAGGCTGCAGAACAGTCTCATAATTAGGGGATCATTACCGAACATTTGTACACACTCAGAGTGCAACAAATGATGCTCTCGCAGGGACAGGGAGTGATTAATTGGATGGTCATAAAGCACTTGGGACTGTCCTCCGCCACTTTTTAGTTTGTTTTGTTTTTGGAAAGTGAAATTTATCAGTGCAAGGTAACTGATAATATCTAAAATGTTTATTTCCCTTACACTGCACAGTCAGCTGGAAGTGGGAGTTGGAGAGAATAAAAAGAGCACCAAACAAAGAAAAAGGGAAGTGATAACAAAAGAGTGCAGGAGTTTTACTTTTAAATTCACTTAGGATGCTTAAACGTTTGCTGGGAGCGCTTCATTCTTACATGCGATGAGATTATGCTTTGTAAATCACTTCTTGTATATTTTCAATACAATAAAAGCCTTCAGTGCTTGAGACAGTTTATGTCCCCGAGCTGCTGAGCAGGGTCAGACTGTGGCTTCAGGACTACTTAAAAACCACACAATGCTGCCTAAACACTGAAATGACTTTCACCTGAAATCTCAATCTGATTGCTTTACTTTCTTGATTATAAAAGAAGAATTTAACCTTTAAATAAATAAATAAAAACTTCTTCACTTTGTCCATTTCAAGGTAACATTTAAC
Organism: Melanotaenia duboulayi; assembly: GCA_026261665.1. Classification (NCBI taxonomy): domain Eukaryota; kingdom Metazoa; phylum Chordata; class Actinopteri; order Atheriniformes; family Melanotaeniidae; genus Melanotaenia; species Melanotaenia duboulayi. The sequence continues at coordinate 21,423,874 of CM047997.1, forward strand.
GGTCGAACTGCAGAGTGACAATTTTATTCAGTTTCTAGATTAAGTGCTATAAAAAAGATTTATTACTAATGTTTAGCAGGAATTGTGGGCTGAAGGTAGTGGAATTTCATTTAATGTAATTGTTTGTATTTTATTTTATTATGTTTATTTAATTTTAATCAAAATGTGATTGTATTCTTTATTTATAAATGTTAATTTTTTCTTTACTTTATCTTAGGAACATTAAATAAAATTAAATAAGTCATCATTAACATAATTGAAGGCTGAATTTTAATTTACTTCTTTAAATTTTTTTATTTGTTTGATGTTTTTATTAAATCTTATTAAGGTTTTTGTCTTTTGTTTGTTAGGTTTATTACCAGAAATTGTAGGCTCAAGGTCGTGAAATTTTATTTAATTTCTTTATATTTCCTTTTTCTTATTATGTGTGTCATATTAAATTGATTTCATTTCATATCACCAGGCAAGACATTTAAAAAAAAGAAAAAAAGTACTTCAGGTTCCAGCCTCAGAGTAAAAAAGTACAGATAACAATTACAGTAAAAAAAAATAAAAAAAAGGAATAAAAATGCTTTAAAGACAGGATGAGGTTAAGCACTTTTACAGAAGCCATAAATTATGCATAATAAATAATACTACATAAAACTGTATAAAAACAGAACTTTAAGTAGAAAAGTAAAATAAAACTAAAGATTTCCTTGCTGATATAAACTCTACTGCATTAATTGAAAAGTCCTAATAACATGACAAAGTAAAAAAAATAAAAAGTAAAAAAAAAAAAAAAGCAGCATTTATTTGATCACCTTTCCAGCCGTTTACTTGTCTATTGTATTGGAAAAAAACATCAGTATTGGACAGTTTAGGCTGACAACAGAACAGCTCAATCATGTTGTCTGAATCTGCTGATTTAAGCATGAAACTGGGAGAAAAAAAAAGCTAGTAGACTGGCATGTCTGCAGAGAAGTGTTACAAACCATATTACATTAAAAAAGAACCCTCTGTAACTATAAAAGTTTAAGAAGCTTCACTGTCAAGTAGTAAAGAGTGATTTGATGTAATGACTTCTATATGAAGGGCTTTATAAAGAGTAGGAGATCCTGGAAAAACGGTTCCAGCAAGCTACATTTTAAAAATACACAATTCAAAGGTCCAAAACCTTTTTTCCTCCACAGCACACAAAAAACGCACAATGCTTGTCTGAGGGTTCAGGAGGGCATCCATTCGCTAACACTCTGCTCCTGCTTTTTTTCTTTGAAGTAGCCTTTTCCAAAACAGTTTTTCTTTCTCGACTTGATAGGCACCTTTCTGCCATAATGTGCCTCACGTTTAAGTGTGTATTGAAGTAGTACGCTAGCCAAGCTCTGGCTCTCGCTTCGTTGCCTCTATGAGTGCTTCTAGCCTAGCACACGATTCCTGCATGATGAGGGGTATGGAGAGGGACTGAGGGGGGAGTGAAAAATAGCAGTTGAGTTTGATAAACATTTCACCAACCAATCCTTCAATCCTTACAGTATTTCAATAATGAAAATTTAAGTGAAAAAAATAGTGAAAAATAATTGGATGGTGTTTTTTCAGTCCTGTCCATTCCACAAGTGAATTTTTTTTTTTTTTTTTTGTGTTAGAGCATTTTAATTATTTGGCTGCAGTTGGGGTGTGAAATGTAAAAAGGTAAAAAATGCTCCTGGAAAACATCTCCTACCCTTCCTTTATGGAAACAAAGTCAATACCAGAGTGGATCAAGTTAAAATCAACATATAAATGTGAAAGAAACTGAAGAACACTGAATCATACATAAACAGACCATAAAAAGATATGTGTTTAATTTACAGTATACAGAGATATAAAAGACTGTCAGAATGTGTGTGCTGATGAGCCAATTAAAAGCAGCTGAGGGAAAGACAATGGCCAACCAGACACTAAAACCTAACGCTGAGGCTACATAAAACGTCGTTGAGGCGTCAGCTTTGTGTTCCCAGGATTCGATCAAACTCTCTCAGGGTTTGATTAACATCAGCGACATTTCTTTCTTTGTCCACGGCGCAGCAGAGGACCAAAAAAAAAAAAAAAAGAGCAAAAAAAGGGGGCCAGTCAGGGACTTCCTTTGTCTGGAGACTGTAACTCAGAGCAGAGCGCATAAAGAAAAAAGAGATAGATGGAGCTGCCAGTCCAGAGCAGACAACATGAAAGACTGATAGTAAAGCAGAAAAGAAGAAGATAAAGAGCTCCACTATAAGCCTGTAGATTCTATCTAAGCAATAACTGCTCAATGAATTCATCCAAGTGGTTTTTTTTTTTTTTGTTTTGTTTTGCGTTTTTTCTTTTTCTTCCTACACGCCCACAGGCCTGTCATCGCATGAGCCCCATTTCCCAGGATTGTTCTGCCGGGAAAGAGCAAGTGTGTCTTTCTCAGGCTACAACACGCTAACGTGGAACTTTCCTTTGCTGATATTTCTAAGGACCCACACCATTACCTCATTCAGTTTACAAACTCTCTTCCTACTTTCTCTGTAGATCCATTTTTCCTGAGTAAAATGGCAGAAATGCAAGAACAATAATCAGCACTGAAAGTTTTTACACCGGAACTTTTTTTTTGGTGACGTCCACCAAATGTAACACCAAAACTGTAAAACCTATTTCTTGTCCCTTCAGGCATCAATTTAACACACTATCAAACCAGTACACAGCTTCATTCGCCACCACCCAGATCCCTTGTGTCCCTTTTTGCATGTGTTGGGTCTCGGTACGCTGTGGCAATAAATAATTTAAATATTCAAATCAGCGGCAGCCACACATCTCCCTCACTGCTCTGCTCCTGCCCAGCACCAGAGGATTAAAGGAATGCATTAGCTGGAAGGTTTGGGGAATGGGTCCGTGTATCTGAAGACTGGGAGGGGGGGCATGCAATGTAATGTGTTTGTGAGTGCGTGTGGAAAGTGAGTGTGCGCTGATGGCTTCATTGAGGCCTGTCACTGCAGTGGTGCAGATAGAGTGGCTTCCTGTAGTGACTGCTCTTACAGAAGGGGGGTCTTTTGTATTCAACCACCGTATGTGGGGCAGGCAGGCTGCAGGCTGCAAGCTCTCTATTCGCAATCCATAAAGTACAGGACAGGTTTGGTCTTTTCAATTCCTTTTTTTTCCCACCTGACAGTGGGGGAGGTAAAATCTGAGGAATATCCATCATATCAGAAAACACAGTCAGGATGTTTTTGTTTTTCTTCAAATGTCCATTTGTGATGGAGTGAGGTCTTCTTTCACCTGGCTGCTGCTTGAAGTGGAAAATAATGAAAGCCTGTCTTCATTGTTTGAGTATGTGCCTTTTCAATATGCAAATTAAAGCCCTTCACCGCCTCCCAGGCGATGATCTCACCACCAGGGATTTGCTTCATCGTGGGCTGTGGGTACTTCCACACACATTATGTTACCCTAAAAGTAGAAAATATAATTGACAAAATATTCACATTGCTATCAATTAATAATCTAGTCTTACAGATGTTAGAATTATTAATAAAAAGCATTTAACTTTAGCTTTTCTGTTGCAGAAATCCAAAGAATTTTGTTTTAAATCCAAAAAATTATATGTGAACTATTTATTCATTTATTAATTTGCAGCAAAGCCCAAAACAGAAATAAAAGGTTTCACTCTTTTGAATGTAATCTTTTCATTATATATGCAGATTAAAATATGCAGATGTTTCAGTAATGTCATCCTCAGCTTTTGAGTTGAGCTCTTTTCAACCTTCCTCTAATGAGCAGAGTTAATTAGCTCATCAGCAGTACTTACAGAGAGGGAGCTGTTGTGTGACAGGGGGGCTTGAGAGCTGCCTCCCTGCTGCTGCTTTTTACTGGAAATACTAGAAATATTTAGCTTGGAGGCTGGGTGATCAGTTTTTCCTTTTGTTCAGGTTTTAGCAAACTAGCAGGATCCTGGACTTTTGGTACTCAAAAATGATCAAATCTTTAAACATGAAAACAATTCCTTTGTGAAATATGAAAGAAATAACTTAACCTAATGTGTTAAATACAAAGCGTAATATTATGCTATTGTGTTTGTGTGTCATTGTCATTGCAAAACAAAAATTTGCACCGGAGATTTTTTTATCCTAAGTTTGCAAGACCTTAGAGATATTTCCCAGTCCAGCTGCTCTTTCCCATGTCAAAGTGTATCAACTTTACTGGCTGTGTAATCATTTACAGCCCATTTAAAAACCTGAAATATGTTTATCGTGTTATTTCACCAGGCTTCTTATAAATATCCCCATTTTGCAAGTTTAGTGCATTTCAAATAGCTCCACTTCCCTTTTACATGCAGTTCTTTATCCTTGTCAAGGGTGGCGACTGTTGACATCATTGTGTCTTAAGTCTGCATCGTCCCATCGTGGTGGGAGTGGAAATCATCAGTACCATGAGTACTGCAGAATCATAGAAGATAACTACAACTGAGGAAATATAACTACTGTACCGTTTTTTTTATCCAGTTGTGAAGGTGCTACACATTTTCCACGGCCCAACATCCATATTTGGCCATGTTTGTCCCAACTTCAACTTCAACGCTGCATTTGCTGTATCTTTGGAAGCAGGAAACCAGTTTGCTCTTGCTTTTTGTTTATTATTTATAGCAATTTCACATTAGTAGTTATACAGTTCTCTTAATAAATAAATGTGCTATTAATGCTCTAACATCTTATGTTTTATATCTCTACTAGGAAATCTAACTTCTAGCAAGCCTTCCTCATCTTTATATTTTTTCCATATTTTTGAAGCTGGAAATGTAAAGACATATGACTCTTAACCAGACTGTGCCAGCTGATAAGAGAAATCTAGGTATTTGAGAATAAATCTACAGGTTGGATATTCCTCCATAAGGGTGGTGTGTGGTAGTCTGAGTCTGGTTTGTTGTATGTGCTTGTGGTTAGCACTCAGGCTATATACTGACAACATTGTGCTTTGAGGGTTCCTGAGCACTAAAGAGGCAGACCATGTGGGAGAAATCAGTGAAATGGATTGAATGCTCCATGCTGTTTGAACTGTGCCACAACTACAAGTTTGAACCACCAGAGGCACGAACTGTTTCTAGTAAGATCTGCAAACATCAGCTTACAGCTTTTCAGATGAGTTTATGCATTAACACACACATGCACTACTCTCCCTCTGTGGTCCAAGTGAATAAACCTACCATTAATTCAAATGTTTTTGTGGCATCTCATGAAAAGAAAACAATATTAATCTCAATTCAAAATGCTTTACTTGAGTCTAATCTAAATATTTGGGCTCTCCTCCAGCCTGTCTGTCTGTAGTGTGAGAACTGGTCACTGAGCTCTACTTAAATAAACATCTGTAGTCCAAACTGCCATCCCTTAACATAATCAGGATGGGCTGAATCACAGATTTTTGTAGCACACTGCATCCTTTTCCTCCCTGATGGCACTAATGAGATAGATTAGCCAATCATCCTATAACTTCACCGTTAATGGATACAGGCTTGGACATTTTTTCATGGATAGTATCACCTCTTGGTTCATTTTCTCTTTCACTTCTTATCCACATGCTGCCATTATGTTAAATTCAAGCACCTCCCCATCTCCATTTAGTCTACCTTCACCACAGCTTTATACAAAGCTGGATTGATCTCCTCCATTCACATCATTATTGTCTCCCTGCTCCTTTCTCTCTCTCGCTCTACAGTCAACTTCATAAACTATATCTGAACTGGTATTGTGCCTCAGTGCTGAGCCTTTTACAATACCCACTTTCTGGCCAAGATCTATTAGACTTCCATCTACTTAATGAGCAAACTGAGTTATAATTAAACAGACAGCTCCATTCACGCAATGCTAATCTTACGCTGGAGCACCACTGATGCTGCTGCCAGCTTTGTGCAGAACCATGATGCTTGCTCATAATTTAAACTTCCAATATTGCTGGACAACACAAATCCAAATCACATCAGAAGGTGGAGGGAATCAATGGTAAATGGACTTATGTAGCGCTTTTCCAGTCAGTTTGACCGCTCAAAGCGCTTTACTCACCCATTCACACACACATTCACACC
>CM047997.1:21429964-21481125 GCA_026261665.1 Melanotaenia duboulayi
TGTCTTGCCCAAGGACACTTCGGCATGTAGTCAGTGGAAGCCTGGAATCGATCTGCCTACCCTCCGGTTGAAAAACGACTGCTCTTCCTCCTGAGCTACAGCTGCCCAAAACATAGCTGACAAATTTTACAAACTATCTGTCTATGTGGGATTTTCACTCTGAAATTAGGTGAAATCTTAAGAGTGCCACAATGTTCAGCATCAATGAATAGGAAAAACAGTTTTGATGGTGTATTTCACACCACATCATTTGATACTGATCTCTTGTTCTTCATCACATGCTGGACTTTTACACAAATTACCGTTTTAATAAAACTATCAGAAAACTGACAGCATTGTCTGTAATTAACAACTTTCTTCTCTTGGAAGCCAAAATGTGCATCAAAACAGCTGGATACTAACTTAAAGTAGCACTACGTGACTTTCTGACTTTAATAATATGTGTTTCTTACTCATTTTGACGACACAGTCACATTTATTATGTACATTTTTGGAGCTGTTGTTGTCCTGCAACGTCCCGAGTCTGAGAAACTGCACTTCATAACTTTGTGTTCCAGCCTGAAGCATCATATTACAGCTTAGTTTCACTATCAACCCACATCAACATACTGGTCGTTATTAATGTGGACCGTCGTCAAAGAAACGCAAGGGGACATTGTTGGAGGAAGAGAGGAAAATAAAGAGAGAAAGGCACAGAGCGAGAGATAAGTCAGCTTCGGACTGACTTTTATTTGCTCAGCGAACAGGTAGGATGCAAGATGGATGCTGAAATAGCCGTCGACGGGGGGGCACCTCACTGAGAAAATCTTCAGTAGTGCTTCTTCCAAAGTATGTCAGTGAAAAATGTGAATCTCCATCTAAATTGTTAATCTTGTTTTATGTATAAATTATATGACTGCTAAACTTATTAGCCTTTGGCCAAAGTTAATTCTGGGAGAATTATCTCAGTCACTAAGAGCACATTCAGACCAGGATAGTCAGGAAGACTCGGTTCCAATGGGCAGGAAATTACGAAAAAATGTTCACATTCATGTTGTTTGGTTTGCTTTTACACTGTACTTTACTCAAGTGGACCTAACTGCATGGACAGGACAGGCAGCACTATGACATGTTTGCTTCCAAGTGAACCCTGGTGTAAAAACCCTGTTGTAAAATTGTTTCCTTCTTTGTTCTGCACCAGAATGTTCGGAGTGATGTGAACATGCATTTGCAAAGCATACTATCCGTAGAATCACAGTCCATTCAAAACAAACTAAACAACACCAGTGTGAATGCGCCCTAAAAATTAAAACTGGCAAATGGACATTGCTTTAGGATCCCTGTCAAGGATCAAACTTTATTTCTCACTGTCCATTCTGCTTGAGAAAATCAAAACCAACTAAATTTAGACATTTTATAGAGTGCTCTGCAAACAGTATGGCAACAATGAACGGGGGATAAACATTAAACGGGTGCACAACAGCTAAAACGTCACTGGAAATTTCAGTCCTTAGTTTATATTTGCTTATATATATTTGCTTGGACCAGATTACGTCTGTGTTAATTCAATACTAACAGGATTAGACAACAGTTATGCAGTACAGTTTTCTCGGACATGTACAAAAGTCAGGGGTCGACACGTATTCTGATAAATGGGTGCATGTGTTTCTGTCTGTATATGCGTAGTGCATGTAATTTTTGCTATTTTGTCTCATGTGGAGCTCCAGCTGGCAGTAAAGTAGAGCTCAGGGCTTTGTTCAAAGCTGAAGCCACAACTGGTTTAGGACATAAATCTGATGGATTTTACCAGAGTGAACCATACAAGCCAAATGAACACATGAAGATAGTGATCTGGTCCTTTATTTTTACTAAATCCAAGGGTTGTTACTCATCCATCACATTGCAAGGTGAAACAGAAATGCATTATTGTATTTATCTTGCTTACTGGGCCAAAATAAATTATTCACTCACTGGTTGATTATCAGCTGCTATGATCTAGCCAATGTGCAGCCATAGCATGATGACAGGCAAAAACGAGATGGAGATGAAGATGAAAGAGTGAGATGTACAGGGGTAAAGAGACACCAGAACTCGCGTTATGATTTAATGTTCCCATCATTGTTCTTTCTATCTTCATAAATACACATCCCTTCAACATTAAATGATTGTGCTGTAGAAACAATAAAGTCATTCATAAAACATTTTCTGTACAAATCAACTCTTTGTATCTGTTTAGTTTGTATATTTGTGAAACTGACGTGTCAGGAAGCGATCATTAAGGGTGTGCTCAAACACGACACGTCATCCACACCGCTAGCAGAACAATACCCCAACCAGGAGTGGCACCGCTACTTTCCCACACTCTGTCCCACGCCACAGCGGCACGAATATGTGTGGAAAGGGAAAATGCATAAACGTCCAGATACCATTCATAAAACTCTGTCATGCTTCCAGCAGCCTGGTTGTGAAAGATTTATGCTGAGCTTTGCAGAGTCTCTTCCTTCTCGCAGTGCTTGAGATGAAATTTGACATTAGCTTGGCAGATTTTATGCCCCGTTCAGATGCAATTACTTGTTTCTTTCCATCGCTTGAAACGTGTGAATGGTGATAAACTGCCGCTGGTCGGCCCGTCACATAGCTGGGCACTGATGACATGACAAAATGAGAGAGAATCGGCAAGATTTCCATGTGTTCTTATATGTTATTGGGTATTATATATCAACACGAACAGAACAAAGCTTGCTTTGGATTCAAAGTACTTAACCAGCTTCATTGATGAAAAGCAGCCCACCCTGCTGCTCCCTGCAGTTTCCCTATGAATGCAGAGAAACTAGCTGGAAAGTTACAATCCATTCAAATATGAAATTTAAAAAAATACTGTCGCTGTATCATTCCCAACTGTTGCTTCCAAGTCTGTATATTGAATGCATGTCTACTATGAAGAATCATGTGTTTATATTTAAGAGAATGTTTACTGGGTAAAGGTTACGGATGTACCTCCTGACGGTGGTATAGATATACAAAACTTGCATAAACATGTCAAGCAAAAAGGATAATCTGACTCAGTCTCACGTGCATTCTGATAAATACTAAAGCACAAAACTCGAGTGACCCAAAGAAATAAATATTAGCAGTGCAAAGATGTACACATACGATATAAACAGTGTGTTTTGAGCTTTAAACAAACATTTGTGTTGCTATCTGTATTTGTATATTTCACACTGGTACTTATGGGGAATTTACTGAACTGATCATTTGTTGTTCCACTGCTTCCAATACCAACATTATACTTGACCCTATGTCTACATTAGTTATAGAGTTAAGGAGGATTTGTATGTGAACCACAACTACACAAAAACAGTGTAATTGCTGGTGATCCCAGTGGAAATGGAGCAGGATACGAGTAAAAACTAAATGCATGGGGCCATAATTCATCAGCTTTCCATAAAAGACTGGACTCTCATGCAATAAAAAAATGAGTGTATCAGTAATTAAATATGTTAAATTACATGCTAAAAGCACAGATTTGTAACATATTTATGTAATTCTCAGAAATAATTACTTATGCTACCAAGAGGGGAAAAGATATTTTTTTTAAGTAGGTATTTATAGATTTAATTCTCAAAACACTCATCGTCACTGAAGTAAAGTTTCTTTACTGTCATCACCGTCAGGCCAGAAAGGTCAACTCACAGCTGATTAAGAAAGTCTCCTCTACATCCTCGGTCTGTCCCTGCCAGACAACCGGGGTGAGCAGATTTGTTCCGGGGGCTCTCGGCTTCAAAGGAGGAGAAACAGTCTGAGCTAAACGTCAGGAAGTTGGCCTCCTGTCTTTTTGTCAGGCTTTCATGTCCACTCTGAAGCTGTTTCCTGTTTAGCCAAATGGCTAACTCCAACTACTGGGGCAGACTTGCTGTAGTTAATGTGAAAGTGTGCTATGTGCACCAAAAGAGGGCTTAAACTCAAACTGAGATGTAAACAGATAAAATCAGTTATATCTAGGTGCAGCAAAATGCCAATTTAGTGAAGAATAAGAAGAAAGAGTCACCGCAAATTAAAAAGATTCACAAAACTGTATGCCTGGACCAGAACTGGTCATCTAAATGAACCGGTATCCAGGGTAAAACAAGTAAACAGCACACATGAAAAGTGAAAGAACCCCTTACTGAAACAGTTCATTATAGTTGATAAAAGAATGGAACTATTTGAGATGAGTCTCTGGAAGGGTAATAAGAAGTAAGTCATCATGAATGGAGTTCTGATACTGTGATTCACCATGGTAATGGATTAAAGGAAAAAAAGAAAAGAGACCTTTTAATTACATGGTACTAAAAATATAAATGTGTGACTATACAAACCATAACAGTCATATTAAAAATAACAGCAGCAAATTCATTTTTATTATCAAAGTTTGAATCCTCTGAGAATTCCACCCTTATTATAATATATTCATTCAGCTTACAGGATGAAAATTCAGGTTACAGCAGCTGAGGAAAGAACCTCTGATAAGAAAATATTTTAGTTTGAACTGATTTCAAACTTTAATGTGTTTATCTCACATTTGAGATATTTTTATTCAGCATTAATCAGCTATGCAAGATATATGACTCATCATAGATCAGTCTACTGTGTGCCTACAGCTTTATACTTTTCCTTGGGAGCAGATTAATGTAAGTTGCCATGGTTACTGTAGGCTCTGTGGTCACAGGGTCAGTTTTCACTAAACCTCTTGTCTTTTTGTTGGGTAATCCATATTTTGTGGGTGTATAAGAGAGGTTTTAATGTTTTGTATGATTGGGTTAATATAGCATGTAGATTAAAGCCTTCCCAAACCAACTTTTTATATATTGCCTTTCTACTGTAGTGGTTAAAAAAAACAATAATTTGTATTCCACTGGGCTAATTGCAGAATCTTTAAGTCCAGCTAATGGACTGATTGATTGCTTCCCTTTAGGTGGTCGCACAAAATTCAAGGTGATCTGAAACAATGCCACCATCGCTACTTCAGCTAAAAAGGAAGTCGAGCTTGGTGCAGTATTTCCTGAGTGATGGTGTCAATAAAAGGCTCTGATGAGTCCCCGGCCTGGTAAATCAATTGCTAATAAAGCAAATGCTTTACATTCCCTCAGGGCGTGGGGTGGGGATGACTTGGTACAGATTTAAGGGGGTAAAAACTCATGATAACTTATTGTGCAACGATTGTTTATGGTTGGCTGGGAATAATGCAAACCAAACACTAAGTGAATGCAACTATAAAAAAAAGAGAAAATCCCTTGAGACTGAATTTAAAGAGTGATGGTTCAATTCAACATAGGTTTTACACCTTCCTGAACACCACAAAGACCACCAAGAACCTGTATAAAAAGGCTGTTACATACAGTTTTATCCCCCCCACATCAAGCTGGGCGCCCTTAGTGTTACATTTACAGGTTTTGAGAAGTCTCACCCAATAAATACCTCATATACCTGGATAAAAGCACTGGGCTGAACAACAATTATAGTTCATTTTAAATGCTAAATTTCCAGGAGCACTGGATGCTGAGACTATTAGAATTTTTAAATCCTTGGCTTTCCCACACATCCAGCACTTATCAGTGAATAGTGGCCAACTTTAGCACCCTCCATCCATCCCACCCTCCTGCCAGTAAAATCCAGCCAGAACAACCTCCGGCATGTTAGAAAAAAACAAATGTGCAGCCAATCAGTTCTCAATTTTCCATGTAGCACAGGCTTGACAGTTAATTACAGTGTCTGAATGTAGACGGGTAATTAGGGCGGCCTCCACAAGTCGCCTGCGTACACAGTGATAAATGTGATGCTTGATTAAAAATGGTCAGAGAAACAATAAATAAATCATGGCTGTGTACAGGTTGGCGGATATGATTTAAATACCAGACAGATGCTGATAAATCCTTGTTGCTTCCACTGGAATTTACACTATTTCACACGTCCGTTCATTTGCTGCTGTTCCTTTTCAGCATCTCCTACCATGCTAAAATAAGCAACAGTTTTAATAAGCCAGTTTTTATTCACATTTTATTTTATCTTATTCACACATAAACTAAGAAATGATGTGAAGGAGAATTTTTGGTAGTAATCCATCCACAATGTGCCACACATATTTAGTATTTGCTTTAAAATAACCATAAACTAAGATTCACAGGCAAGGATGAAGCATCTTGTCTGATCCAATAAAGGCAAAAGCCTCATTAAAAGCATCCTGCTCCTTTTCAAGCATGGTGGGGCATCAAGTTAAGATTTACTTTCCATTTGTTTTGATCTGTTTTGTTTCGATTTGAGGCTGTGCATAGCTTTGTGCGAAATAAATAAAAACTGAATGAATGAATAACGAGCATCTGCTTCCCCTCTGTGGTGTCTTTCTTTTGGCTCTACATAGGATTTACCTGTCGTCTTACTATCTTAATTAATTTCTACTTTCTACTTGCGCAATCAATTCCACTGGCCTAGTTACGAAGAAGTGTTGTCACAGTGACCTATAAAAACATGCTCCTCCAACCACCTAAACTCATCACCGTGGACCCCCTCTCTCCTTACACACTTGAATTAAAAAGGGGTCCTCCACTATCGGTGACAAATGCAGTGGAATTGATTCTGTTTGGTTTTGTATTTTTTTTATCTAAAGGGCTCAGTGTTTACCTCAGTACAGATGTTTAATTTGCAAGCNTGTTTTTTTAATCTAAAGGGCTCAGTGTTGACCTCAGTACAGATGTTTAATTTGCAAGCACATATGCTATAATTCACACACACATGCAGCGCACCAGGTGGACGCAAGCATTGACAATATAGGCTCTTAAGACCTATGCTATTTTTAGGAGTCAACAGCATGGTAGACAGTGGCAATGCCCAGCTGAGACTATTTTCCAATGGCAAAGAAAAAGTTCCTCTTCATTGAGAATGTAAAGTACTAAACTGTGCTGGTATACTTTTGATGGAGACTAACCAGAAGTGGTTAAGAAGAGATTGTTTTTAATGGCATAGTAGAGACTGCTTCGGCTTAAAAAAAGACTTTTACTCCCTTTTATTCTGCTGCTGAGTTAATAATAAGAACCAGTTTAATTGTTGATGACAAATTATGGAGCCAGTGGATGGTCTGAGTGCTGCCGGGAGAGCAGCTGGAGAAACAAAGAAGCATTCAGTTTCCCTTCAAACGCTTTCCGTCTCTGATCAGAGAAAAGAAAAAAGACACTTTAAAGCCTCACCAGAATTGTTTTTTAATCTGATCACAAATAAAAAAAAATGCAGCTGTTTTGAGAATGTAAAGGATTAGAGTCCATTTATTGTTTGTTCAGATTGGGACAGTGAAACTTTGTTTTTCTGTTTCAACAGCTTTTAGATTCATATGCAACATTTGTAATGGCCAAGTGAGCCACGCTAACAGACCGTACAGAGCTGTATCCAATCCAGAATAGGGTCTCCTTTCTTCTGCCGTGACCAGTTGTTGCATTCCAGCATAGCTAAAAAGAAGCTGCAGCTAAAGAGGGGTACCACGGGGGCCAACCCAAGCCAAATCAGTCTTCTTTTCAAGGACCTGTGCTAATTATCTGAGATCTTTTCAAATTCTGATCTCTGATCTGTTAAACATGGCTGGTACAACACAACCATTTGCCTTAATATACGGAACCAATGAAGTCATCTAAAAAAAAACCAAACCCATCCCATTTTGACCCTTGACTTAGACAAAGCTGTCTAAAAGTACTTTAAGAAAAAGCCATTTTCATCCATGTCTGAAACACCTTTAGCAATGCAAACTGTATCACAGAGATCATATGCAAACATAGCTGACAAATCACCAAAATCGACTGTTTGTATAGCAGAAATTTTAACCAAAGTTAGTCAAAATCACAGCAGAACTTCTAAAATATAGAGCCTTATCTTAAGTATAGAAGGGAAATCCAATATGAAACCATAAAACACACAGTATAGCATTATGAAAATACCACAATCCTATCTGAGATGGAGAAAAGAAACGCACATGAAATAATAATTCTGCATGTGCATTAAATTCTGGGTTACAAGTGACTGAGACCAAATTTTTCTTTTTGTTTTTCAGTGCAAACATAAAGGAGAAAGGAAAGATTATGAAACGAAATTGAGAAACTGAGATGAAGCTTAACTTGAAGGGAAAATCCCACAAGAAGTTAGCTTAGCTTAACATACATAGTTAACAGACAGGTGAGAAAAAGTCTGAAAGTAATAAATTCTGCCAAAAAAAAAATTAAAATTTGGTAATGAAACTTTTATTTCTTGTACAGGCCAATGTTTACAAAGATACCAGATTTTTTTTGTTTTATTATACTTCAGACTGAGCGTGGCGGTTCCTGTTAGCAAACTAAGCTAAGTTAGCCGGCTTTATATGTTCCTATCTTTTGCACAGCCATGAGAGTGGATTCATTTCTCTTATTTAACGCTCCCACATGTTTGATAATTAATTATTTAAATTTTAATAGCAAGCTTAATAAACACAACTCCAAATTTAAACTCATTAGTTTTGCTAAAATGGTTAAGATGGATGTTTGGATGGATAAATACATTCCTTTTGTCCTAAGATAACTCCTGAACAACTTTCATGACAAAACTTTGGATTAACTTGTGAAGAAAAACTATAACCTTGACAGAATGAAATTAGTAGTTGTGGAGTACATACAAGCCTTTATGGCCACATTTTGTGGTGACCTCTAACTTGACTGCTTTACACAGCTGTGGTGTAAATTAGCAGCATTTTTCTTCTTCTCTTGTTCCTTCAACTCACATTAACATGAGAACAAAGGACTGAACCCTATCTTTCAAGCATGAAGCAGCCTATCATTGATGCAGTTTAAACTGGTTAAAGTGGATGATGTCCTTATCCAAAGTCATTTACAATTCAGACCTTCCATAGAGTCTACCTGATCTAAAGATAAAAACAAGAAACTAAATGAGGAAGACAACCTGGGTGGTGAAGTACATTTCCTCCAAAATGTCTTAGAAATCAATAACAACCATCTTTCTTGTAGCCACTGATCCATGAATATCAAAATGCCACAAATGGAAGAAAAATATAGTGATTTGTTTATCTGAAAAACACCCTTATCAAATGCAGATTGCATGAGTTCTCTGCAGTCCAAACTGCCAGGTTTACTTAAATAGCCATTTATTCAGCAGACTCGGAACCAGCTTCATGAGGCTGGCTACACTCATTTAAGGGTCTCTGGTGAACCGACTATTGAATAGTGCTTTAAGGGGCGTCACAACAGGAAAACTGACATTGACAAACAGCATATATGGAGAAAAACGAAAACATAACCCAACTATAGCATAAAGAATCAATTTAAACTAAATAACAAGCACTTTCTATTACAAACTGTCCTCAGTTATCCCACCATCTCTCTTCCGGTTACAGCTTGTGTCATCACTCCTCCAAATAGCCCTCAGTTGTATCACAAAGTTACACAGCTAAACAACACAGCTGAACTGAGACCTCTACACTTCCCCTATCTGTATTATCTAGTTATCTAGTTTTCTACTTATAGTGTCTTATCGTGAGGAAACGGGAAACGGAGGAAGGTTATCTCCATCGGCAGAGTACATCAAGTGGAGGAGAATGATACGGCCAACCATATTGCTTCTAAATCCAGCAAGTGTGAACAGGCAGTGGATGGATCACAAAGCCCATCTAAAATCCCTCAATATGATTTTCATTATGATTTCACTGAAGATCTGCTTCAGAAATCTCTGAAAACTTCCTAAAAAATACATTGATAGCAAACAGCTATAACACACTTGATCCTCCAGAGTGATCATTTCACTGTCGCTTCATATTAAAACCAAAAGCTATAACAGTACCTTTGAGTAAAGGTAGCAGAGCTGTCATATGATCCCTTCGGAGCCTTAAATATCTCTAGCCCTCACACCAGCTCCCACATTTTCCCCCCACTCTGAGATTTTTATGAGGCGAAAATCACAAACTGATTTCTCCTTGTGCACACACCATGTATTCTGCAGCTGGCCCTGTTCTGACCCAAAATTCTTTATGCATATTAGTATATTTTACTAGCTCGGGTAATCATGCATGAAGATGGAGCGAGTTTGCATGGTGCTCAGCTCGGGTTCAGTGCCAAGGTTGCCAGGCTAATGAATCTATTGGTTTTGTGAGGCACTTGGCTCTCAGAATAATAATTAAGGCACAGCAGAGTCTCAGCAGCCCATGCTGAGATGAATGGGAGTATCAGCACAGCTTCAACCGCACAAAGATTTTCGCCGTCATATTCCTGATATTTGCCTAACCAAGCAGTTTGAAAACAATTCTCACTTTTTCGGGAGCAGTTACAACTTGACTTCATGCATGAGGTAATTATGAGGGAGGATTTACTGACTCAGCTGACAATAACAGCGGCTTTAAATGCTTAGTCTTTCTGTGCGGCCTTTATTTGTACCAAATTTCAAAGCAATCAAACGGTTGTTGCTTGAGTTTTTATGCCAAACTTTCAATGATAAGTGCGGTACTTTCCACTAAGAATGGTTTGAATCTTTGCTGCTGTTTTTCTGTGTGGAATTTGCAAGTTCTTGAGCCCGTGGGACCTGCCCAGCATGCATTTTCACTTTTTTACTAGGAGTTAGCTGATGAAACTGAAAACAGGAAAAGGGGGAAAAAAAAAAAACAGTGCATTTCCATTAACTGAGGTGTTTCCAAAAATTAAGAACTGCTTGTCAAGAAGGTCGGAAGATCGAAAACCATTTTATAATCTTTTAGCATAAAATTGCAACCCACTTTAAATTGATCTCATGAGATGGTTGACTGCAAATAGTTGCCTGGATAAAGGTCCATCTCCTAAATGTCAACATCATGTGTTTGCTTTTATTTTAACGTGAAGTTTGGATGCAGTGAAGTGTGGATATAAGGCTCATCTTGATTCGTAAGCGTTATTATTTATTTTTAAATTTGGTTATAGCTAAATTATATGCTAATGTTGGACCTGACAGGGGGAACAAACAAAGGAAACAAAGAGAAGAGAAAAGAGGCAAAGATAGACATGATAGAAAACAACAGGAACAACTATACAATCAAAACCAAAACAGAAAAACCAACCAGCTGCTACACTTGTAAAGAAACTTAACAGAAAACATCCTACAGCTTCTGTAAAAATAAAAATAAAACAAAGCAGAAAACCATGAGGAGTACCTATGGGAAGGCAGACAGCAGAAACTGCACTATGAGGTGCATTTGACCAACTGTGGGAATATCTGCCATGAATCAGCCCAAGGATGGGGGGATTCTTGCAGCAGTGGCCCAGAGCTGCAGACAAGTAAGATGGGTCGGGTTAGTAATCTGTTTAGGAGTGACTAAACTCTAAAATAGGATACTAACTTCTAGAAAAATCTGAACACACTTTATGCAAAATGAATATAAACTGCAGTATGAGATCATTAGATCTTTCTTTTCAAAATTAATTCGGCATGAAGTATCAAAGCAGGTAGAAATTTCTAAATTCTGACTGGAAATTAAGAAAGAAACGTGCCAATTGTCTTCTTATGTAATTTGTTTTCATGTAAGAAAAACACTTCCTAGCAAAAGAAAAACAAAAAAAATCAACGCAACTTTATGTCATATGCTCGCCTACTAAAGTCTTCCAACAAATCAAAAACAAAAAAAACCCTCCACACACAGCTCAAATATCATACTGACCACAAGCTTGATGGCTCAGACTGATCCGACTACCTGACCAGCATCACCAAGGAAAACCTGTCAGTGGTCGGTGAACATGAAAAAGAAATCCTACAGCCAGTAACGGCTGTCTTCCTTTTTGCTGATGAACTGGCTGCTGAATGTCAGAACTTTCTTTTTAGATCTGATGCTGTGTAGTGAAACATGAGAGCTTTGTCAAGTGTGGCATGTTTGACTTTCTGACAGCTGTCCTAGACTAAAGAGAAAAAAACTCTGTAGTCACTGAAAGATGATACTCACTGGTTATCGATTACAAAAAGCAGAAAGAGTGACTGCTCATGATTCGTGTGATCCCCCGGCTTGGGTTTGGTTTTGAATTACGCCACAGGTGTAGGTTGTTTTAAAGGTCCACCTTGTAGTTTAAAGAGAGAAAGTAGATGCCAGCTTCTAAGTGTAATTTAATGCCACAAAAGCATCTTGCTTTCAAAGTCACTAGTAGTGCACTGTGGTGGAAATTCAAGCCCATGTTGCTGAACACACTTATGAAGGGTCTCAGTTGAGGAAAAACCAGATAAACAAGCATGCAGCTGGCCAGACTGGAAATTTGTTTTCACCTCTTTATCTGCGTCTGGGACGGTTTCATTCTAAATCTACATAACGAATCTATGGTTTTGGAATGTGTATGTTATACAAACTTGTAAGCCCTGTTGTCTGTGGATACCACTATTTAGGGATACACATATGGTTAGTATACAGGGAGGGTCATGACTGAGGTTTGGCGGCTGTGTTTTGGCAGGCTGGCGAGGTGACTGCGGCCTGCGGAGAACAAGGGCCAGCCAAAGGTTAGCAGCCGCCTCAACCAGCCTCATGTGTCACTGAGATCTAAGAGGACAAGCAGGGACAGCCTAAAAATAAACAAACCCAATGCTTCTATGTCTGAGTAGCGGGAGCAGAGGCAAGGCTGGTACTATGCATTACACTCATATATCACACTTTATTAAATTAACTTCTAAAAGGAGAAAGAGAAAATCATTAAAACTGTCAAACAATTAGCTATCCGGTCTATTTGACTGATACTCAATAAGTACCAAATAGTTAAAAGTGGGAATGTCCTGATCTAAAATATTTGATCAGATTATCAATCCGTGTTTTTTTCTTTTTTTTCTTTTTTTAATGACCAGTACTGTGTTGACTGTGTACATCTCAGATCTTATCTTTGTTATTTAACATCAGCTCATTAGCATATGGCTAATTAGCACATTAATTCAGTGGTACTGTACTCACTATTACACTGATAATATACACAGCAACTCATCAATATCACAGAATCTGTAAGACACAAAGGGTTAACAGGAGTTAGCAGCCAATCCGCATTTTCCAGTGAAGCTTGTAATGGTAGCTCTGTTAAGCTATATTCAATTTAGTTATGGCTCAAAAGGCTAAATTCAACATACTTACAGAAAAGTTATCATTTAATATCATATTGAAGGTCATATTTTTTCTGTTTTGTGTGCCCCAGTTTACTTCTAAAATATGATGCTAAGTTTAAATTAGATTTATTTATTTATTTATTTAGATTGCAATTACATTAACATTGTTTTATTTGACAAAAAAAGAGCACTTTGTAGACATGTAAAATGCATTCCCTAAAAACATTTTTATTTTTACATGCTTATTTTTGTGTTTCTGAAAAAACCATAACTGCACTTCATAATTGTGTGCTGTAGGGAAATATAAGTATCAGACTGAGAATTGGCATCAGTTAATAAGAAGTTTTTAATTACTCAGTTTAGTATCAAGGCAAAAAAAGGAAAGAAAACCTACTTAAAAAAGCAATTTGAGATAAGCTGTTCAGCTGCACTTACTGTAACAAAACACAAAATGAGAAAAATCAGTATGTAATGGATACAGGAAATTAGCTGCATCCAAAATAGCTTATTAAGCATAAAGTTTTACATCCTGAAACTCGAAGAGTCAAGGCTGACAAAAAGAAAGCAGTTTTAGATTCCTTTACATCATAAGCCTTCTATAATAAAAGAGAGAGAAAAAGAAAGCCAAAGGCTTCTATTTACAGTTTAGTTCTCCACCCCTGATTCAAATAGACGTTGATCTAGATTTATTATTCTCAGATGCTGATTTCATTATGGATTCAATTTAAGCAAGAGGACTCTTTTTTCATAAAACTGGCATCACATTTGTGCCAGCTGTTGTAACTTAAAGTTGGGTTTCAAAACTGAACAACTGCAACTGAGTACTCCCAAAAACGTGCATGTGAACTCTGCAAATAGAGAACCTTAAGCCCACCTATGACCCTAATCAAGTAATACTATAGCTCAACTCAAGTAGTTATTTATAGTCCCAATTTAAGTGTTTTTTTTCCTAAAAACATAAGGTGAGTCAAGTGACAGGTGCTGGAGGACATCCTGGAAGCAAATATTTCTTTATAACCCAACTGTGTTGAGACTCAGTGTAACTTCCCTTAAAAAGCCATTCAAAAGTTTAATAAACTCTCTGAAAGTTAAGATTTAAAACGCTGACGTTGGAAGACTTTTTAGATGAAGTGAATGCAGTACCTTCCATAAAATGTTCCTGATTCTAATAAAAAAAATACTTACTTGCACATGCCTCATTACCCCTTCATCATGAAGAACAAGCCATGCAAGGCTTCTGTTTGCCAGAAAACCAATTTTCCTTCCATGAGAAGCTGGAGCCCATTACAGCAGATAAAGATGATTTTTAACATTACATCCCGTCTTCAGCTGCCATTTATTTCCTTTAACACTGAACTGGGCACCAATGTAGAGAAATTGTAATTCACCCTATTCAAGCCTTCATTTGAGGGATTGAAAGCTGTTTTAAAGCCACAATATCTGCAGAGTTAACCACAAAGCGCGTATGTTGACTGAATCTGCAAGTAATCAAGATGAGATTCTTTGCTCCTGCCTTCCTTCCTATTGTTTCAGCGATAGTCTGAGTCATCCACCTTGAATCTAAGGAGACCCACAGATGGCAAAAACAAGACTTCAATGGCAACACTTCTTATACCCAGGGAGTAAAAACATATGTTAATGCTTAAAGACATTGGGATAGTGCATAGATGGTGACGCATCCCCACAGAAGACTTTTTCACCACCAAACCACACTTCTCATGAGGTCTGCCTCCTTCTCCTCAAAGACACAAAATCCTTTATGAACACAAATCTGGTGGAAAGCCTGTTGCCTCAAAAACCATCTCAAATTACTATTCATAAACAGTTTTTTTCCCATCAGTTATCTTCACCACACTGTTCATTTTAATTCTGTCTTGAGGCAATCTGTAATGCTTGGAGTAAAAACTCCTCCCGACAAACCAATGGCTTCTCACCTCAGCGGTGTTAATGCAATTTATCCAGAGAATTTGCTCTCTCATTTCATTAGCCTACTTTTTGACTCAATATTTATCTACTCTGAGCATATACTGTAATTCAAACAGCCTCAATACAACTAGGGCGTATGTATAATTGTTCCACAAAAGGCACTGGTGTTCCTGGTATGTACTACAGTAGGCTGAAATAAATCAAAGTGAGCACTGATCATTACGATATAATAATTATAAGAAATCAAAAATCTGGTGTCAAATACCTGTTTTAAATGCTATCAAATGTATACAGCAGTATATTAATTATACGACAGTATTACACACAATTAATCTAGACATTTTAGACTTGCTAGCTAGCTTATGGAAGAGGCTAATGGAAAGGTCTTGTAAGTATCTATACTGTGTTAAACAATAAACAACAACAAAGCTACCCTGATGTACCTTTTTGGAAACAGCCTTGTTGAACTTTGAGTTTTATGTTTAACTTGGATTTTTTGCCAATAAAAACTTTTAGCTAATTCACTACTACTTAGCTAATTAGCTAAGTTAACAGCTAACTCTCATGGTAGCTAGCTACTCTGGTTTGCAAGCTGCAACTATTATTTATGTTAACTGTAAATCTAACTAGATGCTAGTATCCTAAATTTTCTGGTTAATATACTATAAAACAAACATAGCTCATTCTCAGCATCACTCATATATTTCTAAACATTTTGATGCTGAGTTTTACATTTTGGCCATTATCTTCTTGTTCCTCAGAAACCAGCAGCAGAAGAGCAGTGGAGAACCGTAGATGCTAAACCAGAGCTGGCAATATTTGGACAAGAAAGAAGTGCTGTGATATCTAAAACTCAGTTTAAAAAGAATATACCTTTCAAGATGTCTCATGTACTTAATCTTTCATTTAATTATGGAAAAATTGCCTAAACAACCACAGCACACAGATTATTGGAAATTAATTTATTATATGACACCCTGACTTGTAGGAAAAATAAACAAAAGAACAAACCATAATCACAATGAACTGGCTAAACTAATCCAACCTATGCTGTTGACTTCTGCTCCACTAATGAATAATGACCAAGTGATAATCTTGAATCAAAACAATGAGTCAGCAATCCATAACTGACCAGTAAACATCAGTTTAAAGACAGTTTCAGGACTTTCTCTTCTTTTAACTCTGAGTCTCCACCGGCTCCACAGCCGTATTGTTCTAAGCTAGTTCCAACTCAGAAGCTGTGTAAATACTACCATTTCAGTAGAATGAGACCCTGAAAGAGAAGATAATGTAAAATCAAATTATTGACAAGCAAAATTTGGGTCTTGTGTCTTTAGAGTTGTTATTGGGCATCTGTACTGCATCTCTTCTGAGCAAAAGTATTCATAGCTGTAGAAGTAATGGAATTACTTTCTAAAGCCAAGAAACATAGAATAAGAACTAAGAAAACTGTCCTCCTGCTTTAAGCTGGCTAAATTTACAGCTTCTCTTATCTCTCAAGTAACTGTTGGTACAAGCATATGTGCATTCCAGCAACAATGTGCTTGACTTAATGGAGCATACATACATTGTTGTATGCATAAGTCAACAGAAGACTGTAGACNCGGAGCATACATACATTGTTGTTATACAGATTTATGCATAAGTCAACAGAAGACTGTAGACAAGTATGCCATAAAAAAAAGGCCTTTCTTGAATTTCATTGTATTCTTTACTACAAGACAAATAAATGCGGGTTATATTTGTAGATCTCCCAGCATGTGAAGCAATGTGTGCACAATTAACATACATAAAGATGAACTCTTAACACCTCCTGTCAAAACACTATGATTTGAACTTGATTAAAGGGCACTGCTTAGATGCAGTCTCATCTTGATGCACTTACTAGTAAACCTCAAAAGCCAAGCTAAAAATGGAACAGACGCTGCAACCAACAACTTCTAAGATCATCTGTTTTCATAGTGCTGCTTCTCTGAATTCACTACACTGTCATCTTTAGTAGTATGTGTGGCATGTTTAGTTGTTTAATACATGATTTACGGCAAATATAAAAGAAACTATGATGTCCCAGTTATTAAATTTCAATCTTAAAACTATTCCAGAACAAGAGATGAAATATGTTTGCTTGCCTGAGACAAAGAGGAAAGATATTTTCACAAGAATCCCCTTGGGGAGCAGTAATGCAATTCAGAGTTGAGCTGTGACTGTGGGTTGTGACGTTACTGAGGTCACAGATGTTTCTGAAGACACTGTGAATCTGGAAAGCCATTTATAAGATGCATTTCATTTCAGCAGCATTGCTTCCTTTACCTCTTTTGTTGCTTCATTTTCTGTATGCTAGGTTTCCTTGAAAGACAAACAATCACACTCTGAGTTCATTTGTTATAATTCTGGCATTGGTTAAAAACAAACACAACTTAAATCCATTGTTAACCCATCAAAAGTCTTACTGATGTGTATTTAAAGGAGCTTTCAAAGGCTACAGTAAATATTGTTTCCAATATGTGACCACAACTCTCAAGGAAACAATCTAAGAAAAACATCAGCACTATGACTAAATCGCTCAAATTATAATAAAAGTTCTGCTCCTACATTTAGCTGAACACAAGACTGTAAACCAGCAGACCATGTCTTGATTTCTTTCTTCAGATCAAAAACGGCCTGGCCCAAGTCCTCTCCCAGCTCCTGTAAAACGTAGTCGTTTCACACGCAGAGGCTTTTCATTGGGATTACAGTTGGCCAGAAGAGCGCTTGGCCAGGCCCAGAATAATGCCCAGGAAAAACACTTGACATGATTGAATAAGCAGAGACCAGCCAGAACATCCCCACAACTTCAAGTGCCTGGATGAGGATTTATCTGCTTCGCCATCTTGTCTAAACCACTGAACATGTAACAAGTAACAAGGATTTGATTATAGAGTGAAAGGTCAGATAAGGTCATTTCAACCCTTGGCAAGGCACAAATTTAGCATAACAAGTGGGTTTAAAAGCAAGTTGGTCATTTTTGGACAACTCTAACGTAGAATGATTGGTTGAACTCTCTTCCACTTCAATCTGTCCCTTGCCCTAACCTTTAGCTCATAACTCTCCTGAAATCCCTGAGGGAAGAGACAGAGAGTGTACAACTCTTGACCCCAAGAGGGGACGTTGTTTGATGAACGAGTATGGAAGGTCAGACCTCTGATTGGTATTCAGCCTCCTCCATCCAAGAGCACTGAACCAAAACACCAGTGTCTGTCCCCTAGAGTGTAAATTACCATGGTGACTTTGATAGATACACAGCGTGGCGGATTCTGAACTTTCTCTGAGGGGATGGAGAGTGTGTGTAGGCATAGGTGGGGGCAGAGCAGCACCCCAGGTAATCTGTCACCGACCAGCTTTCTGACAACCTCGCAGAGTCATGCACACGAAGCTGATGGATGCATAACCTCTGGCCATTTTAACGGGGATATTCGCTGAGGTGTGATGTAACCGAAGATGGCGTAGGGAGCTCTCTTCTACCGCCATTCCAGCTCCTACCTCTTTGTCTCCACACACACTTTTAGCAGGGTCACCAATAGTGCATAAAAGCAAACCAGGGGAATATTTGACCTTTAAGGGGTGTCTAGAGATGCTAACCAGACAGCTTCCGCTGACTGAGCCTTGGATGAATAAGGGAGGCAACCTGTTCACCGTCTGTTCATGAATCTAATCCAAAAAAGAAATCTATCACATACCTTGTGTATTAGTACTTTCAACCCAAGATTTAAAGCTAGATAGTGGAGGACAAGTTTATTTCAGTTTGACAACAAAAACCCACTTTATCCCCATATTCAGTCTTCCAATTTGATGGAGAACTAGTTGTCCTGATGCTCTTTTAAAATCGAGTCCAGCTGTGACGCGACTACTACTAGAGATGCGTATGAATGATTCTCACAAATTTACCAACATTTTTTTTTCTGGCTTGACACTTAAATTAATCTCAGTTGGCTCTGGAATATATTTTAGATATTAAAAAACAATATTTACCACTGATTCTCAACCTTCCCTGCCTTTAATTACTGATAATTCTACCTTGAATACTATGTCTGTAAAGATTTTCTCTTTTTATAATGATCTTAAGGAGAAAAACGAAAAATTGTATGACAAAACATAATCCACAAAATGCAGATAATTTCATTATCATTTCAAATTTGAAAGCAAATAAGTATTCTGGGGTATTTTTAGGAATTTTTCTAATTTATATCTCCATAAACTAAATATGCTTAGGCTGTTTAACAGACAGAAGAAGCCTCTGAAGAAACCAAGGTGAATAGCTACTTTTTACTATTGTCTAAAATAACTGGATCAGAAATAGCAGTTACCATGTTCAAAAGAATCAAACAGGAGTATCTTGACAAGTGGATCAAGTCCTGTTTTGTTCATCTTTTCCTTTACCTCCACATGGCCCATCATGTGATTGGCCCCTCACAATCAGAAAATGTTGACGTGTTTTTGTTGCAGTCTGCAAAAATCAATTACTCCAGTTTTAAATTAGCTTTATTCCCCAGAGTGAGGACCATTGTTAAAACAAGCAGAAGTGCTTCATCAACACAAAGAGGATCAGAGGCGCGCTTCATGCGCAGCAGGCGGGGAACCCAGGCAGTCCACAACGTGTTGAACTTAACCTCNGGGAACCCAAGCAGTCCACAACGTGTTGAACTTAACCTCTTTAGCTGGAAGTGATCCCAACGCTGGGAATATCATACATTTCCAACAATAAAATTGTCTCTGACGATGAAGGAAAATCTTCTGCAGAGCTATAAAAATGACAAAGGAAAGCAAAAAAAGGAAGAAGTTCTATTAAAAACACCACTGCAGGTTCACTTTAATTAGCGTTCATGTGTCAGTGCACTCCCATCCCTTCTCCCTGTCTTTGTGCCTCTATCGAAAGACTAACAAGGAGTGATTTATTACACTAAACGGACAAAAGCACATGTAAGCAAAAGGACAGGCGTAGTGAGCCGCCCCCCTCCCTCCGTTTCCGTGCCGGCGGGATGACAAGTGGAGGAGCGGACNCGAGCCGCCCCCCCTCCGTTTCCGTGCCGAGTTAACCGGCGGGATGACAAGTGGAGGAGCGGACGGGGATGTTGTTGGCAGCGGCGCTGCTGCGCTCTGCGGAGAGAAACCCAGCCTACCTGTCATCATAGCAGAAATCTGCGTCCAGCGTGTTCAGATAGAGACCCACAGCCACGGCGGTGCACACCAGCTCCGTGATCATCTCTCAAAGCCGAAGTGGGAGAGGAACCGGGATAGAAAGAAACTGGATTCGCGTCTCCACCTCTATCTCCCCCTCTCTCTGAAGTCTCTGTGTTATTGTGCTGTAAATTCAGCCGCTCGGCAGCACAGCTCTCCTGTCAACGCAGGGCACTGCCCGTGTCATGCAAAGTGTGTCAAAGTTTGCCATGTCCTCTCTAACCCACCGCAGGGAGAGACGCCGGTCGGGGCTGTTGGAGCGGAGGCTAAGCTATAACCGGGTCTGGCTCGGAGCTGTGCGCATATCTATGCTGCGGTGGCCTCAATGTGCGCATCGCTCTGCTTTGGCACTGGAGAGACTGTAGAGGGGAAGACGCGTGTGGTTTTCAGCTAGACTGAGCATGCGTACTGGGCTTTGCTCTGAAAAAGGGGATAGTGTTTAAAGAGCTGTGGCTTCTGCATTAGGCTACTGATGCTGGAGGAGGCTGTGGATCAGTAACAAAATGAAAATCTGACATAAAATAACAGTTGCCATGACGACAGCTTATTTCAACTGTAAGCCAATTAATATACATTTACATGATGACAGATGTATTTCTGAGTTGTGTGTGTGTGTGCGTGTGTATGTGTGTGTGTGTGCGTGTGTGTGTGTGTGTGTGTGTGTGTCATATGCATCTTTTTGTGGTGATTTTGTATCTTTTCTGTCGTTTATTCTTCTGTGAGTCTTTAAACCACCTTCGTGCATCCTAATGGTTATTTTACACAGATTTTAGGAATTTTGTATCTCATTATAATTATTGAGTAATCATATTTTGTTAATTTCCATTCTGTCCATTATGCCACATTCCTGTTTTTTTTTTTTTTTTAGTTTTGCATCTCTATGTGGCTATTTATTTATTTTTTTCATTTCATTACTTTCTAACTTCAGAGGCCGAAGGTCCCCTGACCACATTGCTCCCTGCACCTACAATAAACCCTTCATGTATTTTATGTAACATCATAACTTGTGTCATTCCAACAAGTTTCAAAAATAGTTTATGTACCACAGCAATGTTATCCTTTTTGATGTTATATACTGTATATTGTAATGTAATATAATATTAATATCCCTTATTTGGCCACATGCATCTTCTGAGATGTTTAGACAACATCCCATTAATTCATGAGACAACAAAATATATTTAACAATAAATCCTCTGATGTCTAAAGAAGATCCGAAAACATAAAAATGTAGACAGTTGGAAGCCACAGGCACTGCTTTCCTTGATAATCAATTTAAATTAAATGTTGAGAAGCATGAGATGAGGTCTTAAGGTCTCACATTAACTCATTCTTACCCTAAATTAAAAATATTGATTAATTTCCCTTCACCAACCCCCTGCTGTATCTGTGGACAGCCTAAACAGAACAGGGGTAGTGGGTGTGATCGATGAACTGCTGCACTTCACCCTATGGCGAGTGCGTATGGGCACCGGTTTGGAAACGTGCAGCCTGGTCCCGCTGACTACCAGCTGGACCAACGCCTGTTCCACAGTTGGAGTTCCGAGAGGATAAACGCACTGCAGAACAGCGGAGAGAGGAAAACAGATGGTTGAAGAAGGATGTATGGAGCATAAGAGCATTGGCTTCCAATAGCTGAGACAGTGACAAAGTATTGCAGCCCTTGGACAGAGAGTCATTTGTAACACTGACCCTGATTCAGAACAGAACTTGACCTCGACCTCGTGGAACCTGTTGGATAACTCAGAAGGGAAGCCTGCTGTGTGTTTGTGCTTCTTCTTCTGCAGCATTCGTCAGTGTCTGTAGGGAACAAATTACCAACGCTGTGTCTGATTTTCCTTCCTTTCAGCACCCTTTCTGTAAAAAAAAACTGAAAACATGGGCTCTGTTGTTGTCAGTTATAGGAGAATGGTAGCTCAAGACTAGTACAACATGTAGTCAGATGAATCTATACTCATAGGCAAATACAGAGATGAAAACTGTCCCTTTAGTCTTGCCCATGGAGACAAGGTTGATGCGTCTGGCAACAGCCTGCTTGAGTGATTAAGGGATTAGCAAAGAGAAATCAGGAAAAGATATTCCTGTGGAGAATATAAACAGGTTCAGGGCCAGACAAACACATAACAGGAAGTGTTTACTCTATTTGACTGATTACGTCCTATGTCCTCACCATGGAGACGTCTAATAAACTTATAGCTCGCTTTTTATAAACAGGCAACAACCTCAAGAAAAACACTCAAAAGTCTGAATGTTTGTCACATTTAATAACTATCTTTTTTTTTCTTTTGTTTTTTGTTTGGAAACGAGAATCATTAATAAAGCCTGTAATTTAAAACTCACGGGATCTTTTATTTGAAAACACATTTTGTTTTGCTCATGATCAAAGCTTTTCCAATGATATCTTTAGCATGAAAACATACATGCTTTTTCAATATTAGCAGCCATTTTGTTCAGCATAAAGGGTCAAAACTCTGTCTAACATGGGAAAAGAAAGAAAGAAAAAATTATTAACAGCACCTCGAAAAGCCATGGAAAGTCAAGTGAATTAGCTTGCCAGGCACAAGACCAAGCACCCTTAGTGTCAGGGGCCCTAAAATATAATATTTATCCAAGAAAGTAACAGAAAGCTATTTAAATGAGATGCATGGGATGCATCAGTGAATAGTAAAATAAAAATCCCAATAAAGAGAAGCAGAAAGGTCAAAATGTGACATACTGTGGCTAAATTTAGATGGTAGATGGTTAAAAAAAAACACAAACTAGCCCAAATATGATGTCACATTTGATGCTAAATAGGTAATAAAGGCGAATCGGCTACAGAAAGACCACAAAAATAACAATAACCCAAATCTGAGACAAAATAATCATAGATTAACTTAAAACAATGACCAAAAAACAACAGCAAATAAATGCAAATTGACACAAAATGGACAAAAATATCCAACAAAAAACACAAAACAACAACAAAAGATGCAAAAAATATCACACGGTGAAACAGAATGTCTGCAATAGATTGTANGAATGCAAAGTGACACAAAATGGACAAAAATATCCAAACAAAAAACACAAAACAACCACAAAAAGATGCAAAAAATATCACACAGTGAAACAGAATGTCTGCAATAGATTGTACAATCCCCAAAATGAGACGCGGGTGGGAAAAACTCCAAATGCAAAATAATTAAAACTAGTTTCGAACTGAAAATAATTGTGACAGAAACAATCTACATATGCAAAATTATATCAAAGAACTAACAATACGCGGCTCATAATAGCTAGCATAAGACAAGAAACAAGTTTTAAAAAGTACAAATTTACCTTGAGGTGTAAGAACGGATTTACAAAACAACAAAACACCACAAGAAGTACAAAAAAGATGGAAAATGAATCAGAAAGTGGCACAAACTGATGCAAAACAACTGCAACAGGCAGAGTAATAGAGACAAACAAAAAAATAAATAAATATCTGCATGGCTTGTGTCGCTTTTAGTTGCAGTGGGGGACAAATGGGGATATTTTCTGTTTATTTTTCATAATCTGTCAGTTGTTAAAGTCATTAAAATGTATACAATGTCCTATTTCTGCTATGTAAAATTTGCTGTGTGCCTGAAGCATGAAACAAAACAGGACAGTCAGACTCGTTACTACCAGGCGCTCTCTACACATCCAGCAGTACAAAGCAAGCGATGGTAATTTCCACATGCTGTTCACTCCGGAACCACCGCCTCTTCACCCCTGCCGATAAACATCACACAGGAAACAGACAATCACAGCTGGAAGGAGCAGGCCTGGGCTGTGCCCTCGCAGAAGTAGATGCTATTAATATTTACATTGAAGCACAGCAATCTAAAATCAAAATCCACCCTTGTTTGGAGAGCACCCACATGCGTGCCACGTCCTAAATCCAAAATCTAAATTTTGTCTTGATTAAGCTAGCAGGAAGATTGTTTGGGTTTGGAGTTCATTTAAGAGGAAAAGGTTAATTAGTTTTGCCTGCAATGTTTCAGAAACATGGGTCAGATTAATCTGGAGATTTTTGTAATGCCACTAAATAAAAAGAAAAGAAAAGAAAGAAAAATACATGACAAAACAGCTCTTATCCATTTTCAATCTGAGCTGTACGCTCCTTCAACATGGAGTATCCAAAGGTAAATGGGTCACGCTCGCGTACAATTTCAGGACAAGGCTGATTGATCTTAATTTCAAGAATTTATTCCGGCCTTGTCGAGAGAAGCGTGCAAGTGTTTTCAACCTGGTGGCCTTCATCAGAGCAAATGTTCCACTTCAGTTTCCTTCTGTCACATCCATTAAACAGTCTGTACCAACATGTTGTTGCTGCCATGACAGAAAATGTGTTTTACAGATGAATTCTGCATTTGTGTTCCCTGATCGACATACCAAATAAATATTACCTTTTGAATAATGTCAGTAAAATTGTCAAAACAAAGTAGTTTTGAACTTGAATTAAATTTAACAACTGCATTACTTTTTGCATGAGCTGCTTGTTTATGTTGATGTCATATGATAGAAATTGGATGCACCCAGAGAATGGGCAGATACCATGGAAAGATTATCAGACGGACAGCAATTGCTGTTGAAAATGTGCAAAGTCTGTGTGTCCAATTGAAAGCATTTGAGACTCAAGAGTCCAACATTTACACAGTCTGGCATGCCTGTTTACTCTTCCACAGATGCATCTGTGACAGGTGTAAAACTCATCTTGCCCATGTGTGTCTTCAGGGAATCAATCTGCAGACACTTGACAAGAGAACAATGATGTTAATGTAGAAAAAGCTGGCTGATTCTCATGCATCTGAGGGTAGGAAAATGGCAGCTCGAGTGCCTCTCTCTCTAATGACCGTCTGTCCTAACATCCCCTGAAAAGTCCCACTTTCAGTAAGGACATCCAAAAGGAGACGACATGACGAGCATGGAGGAAATGAGGTCGAGAGCAGAGACCATTAAAAGCAGCCCTCCATCACTTCCTGACATTTAACAAATGATCACTTTAAGTACCCACTCCTTTTCCTCATTTTTAAGTTGTGTTTATGGCTGATAAAGCCTGCCACTTCCCTTTTTAAGTGTATCCTTTAATTACTTTAGTTCTTAGATGAAAGTTTGGTTTTACAGGGTCCTGTGTGTTATCTGGTTAAGATGGGAATATTCAGAATTGAGTAGAGAGTCTGATGAAGATTCAAGTTTAAAAATTAAGCTGGAGGGGAACTTAAAAGACTTTTTGGAGAAGAAATAGTGGCAGGAGCTTGTATTCAAACACCACCGTGAGAACCTGTGATCAAAGCTACAAGACGAAGTGTTGACGCACTCCCTTTACTTCCCTTCCGCTTCCTCTTAACCTACCTTGCAGTGAAAAGTCATCAGAGGTGAGAATGCCTGCTTCATGCTGACTATTTGTGTCTCCGAGCATTGACCACATCCTGAACTCCTTCTTCCTGTCCTGTAAGTGCAAAGTCAGGAAATTAGAGTTTACCTGCCCGGCCTCTTGATGGTGCTTCACACATGTTGCCTTCAGTTGTGTCCTTTGTGTGGACACATAAAAGAGACTGTCCCAGGATGAGTGTTTATATGTACATACATGTAAGCAAACATGCGTGCAAGCATCAAGGACAAGGCAGGGTGAGAGGACATGACTCACTCAGCCACAGCAAAACCAGGCAGAGTTTAATTTTCCATACAAGCCTCATTGATGTCTTTGATTTGCTTGTATTTGTGTCAGTCAACAGCAACAGCGGCTGGCTGTCAGACCAAAACATATTGCTGGATCCAAACATGGCCCAGACACATCCGAGAGGCCCATCATCTGTCTTTGCCAGGATAAAAATAAAGCTCTAGGACACAGTTTTGCTGTGGTAGAGCTATTGTATGAATGGCCTGCAGATGTGCAGGATGCTGCAGCTACAGGGACAAATACTTGAAGCAGTGGAGGATGTGATGGGAAGAGATGCTTTGTGCCAGTGATGCACACACTGGGAAATAACAGCATATCCTGACCCTTTGTTTTTATCAAAGAAATTCATAATTATCCTGCAACAGTATCGACAGTTGTGGATCATCAGTGAACTAAAAAGCCTCTTCAGCCTGTTCAAACTCTTACTACAGAGCAGTGTTATTGTAATGTGATTTAGCAAGACCTTGCTGACGTTAGTAAGACATTCCCTTAAAACAACTATATGGCAGCATACATTGCTCCAAAGCCTGCATATACCAATCACCATTAAGCTTACAGAAGTGCAATTTGCACATGTGTAAGATGGTGGGTTGTGAGCATAGATGACAGAGTTGAAGAAATGGGGCAGAATCTATAAAAGGGGGGTAGAGAATTCACTCAGGTCTTTCTCCCTGATGCACCACACCTGAGAGCAGCATGCAACAGAGGCCTCTGTGTGGGGGAATTTAACACTCAAGATAAAATCTTGCATAGTGGCGTCAACAGAACAGTCACAACACATCAACCACTTGATAATGTACCCGTCATCATGATGGCTATGGCTGTCATTGGTGTGTAAGTTGCTCAACCGAAGGGACAGTACACACCCCTGTGAGGAGCCAATGGATGATGTTAAAATTAAGTATCCAGCCAACTAAATTCATACCACGACTAAAATGAGAGTAATTTCTCAGCTAGGGGATGCATGATATTAAAGGCAAATTAAAAATTAAATAGTGACATCCTAGCATGATTCCCACTGCCCTATAAACATATTTAATAAAAGTTAATGCTGTAATCAACCATTAAAACCCCAGCTCATGTAATCAGGTTATTAGTTGTTCTACACCTGATTTAAAATTCAGGTGGATTTCAAGCAGATGCATCCAAACTATTGATTGTACTTCCCTTGTTTCTTTATTGTACTGATTTTTTTGATTCCTTTAAAAAGCATCTGAAGGCTTTTTTATTTTGACAAGCTTTTAGTTATAAGTGCTCTACAAATAAACCTTACTTTCTCTCAGCTTTTATTTTTTATCAACCTAAGTGGCCCTTCTTCATATAACTCCTTCTAACCTTGCTTTTGGCTCTGCAAATGTGTTTCTCATTTACTCCTCCATATAAACAGTAATAGAGCATTTTCTGTGAGCTTTTTTCTCTCTCTACCCACAGATTGACATATCAGGGGCAATGTTCTTCTCTGAGCCACAGCCGCTGTTCTGGCCTCACACTATGCCACTCTGTCTTATCTAAAAATTTTCCTAAAAGCAGAATTATATGCCCTCATTTCCTTAATCAGAAAAAAAATTTCTAGTTGTTCTAGTCGAGTTGCTCTTATCTCATCGAGACAACGTACAGCTGTTGGGAAGCACAAATCCTCACCATCTCCATGTACTAACATTTTTTAGACTTGTGAGTATAGCATCTTTTATTAGATTAAAAGTAATAAAACAAAAAAGGAAAGGCTCGAAAAAAAGGCACCTCTGGCCTTGTTAGTCTTTTTCTCTACTTCCTTTGGTTTAGGAGACTTGAAATGGTCTTTCCAGACGTGCCGAGGGGATCCAAGTCTTCTTAAATCCCACAATACCCCCAGTTCCCTGAAGGGTCCTTAAAAACAAGTATTTTCTTTACAGTCACTCAAACACAAAGTCAGAAAGCTGCAACAGATATAATTCAATCAGGCCACACAATTTTTCCAGGTGTGTTGAGCCGAAAACCAGAAATGCTTCAGGCCAGTTTTCTATTGTAAACAGTTTAGTGCATTAAAAAAATGTGTTTATTAAACAGAGGGAGGATGAACATATCAAAATTATACATCTGATAAAAACAAGGTGATGATGCAACATAATACAGCAGGATGATGTCTGATAGCTATGCATCAGAGTATTTCATGTTTAAGTTCTTCGGCTTGTTATTCTCTTTGCATCACTCCTCAGTCCGACGATTGCATAACATCTGGGCGACAGCAGGGGATCAAAAAGTTGCACCAGTGCAGAGAAGGACACATCCTCCTGATGTACACACACAAAAACAAGAGAAAAATCAAACAAAAGGTTAAAAAAATCTCACATCTCCTGGATTCCTGTTTATGTGCAAAGAAAATTCTCTTCCTTTCTGAGCGTTTAGTTGCGCAACAAAACCCAAACAACATTCATTTCCACACCTGATCTGTGTGTTCATATGATTAACATGCTTCAACACACTTATCATCACATGGATCACATAACCATACATCCATCACCTCCTTTTTACTCCTCCTCGAGGGAGCTGTTGATGTTACGTAGTTTGATTACAGGCCCTTAATAAGGAAGTCCATCTGACACACAATCACACATAATCATAAGTTCAAAGCTGTCCAGTCGCACGTATCTCATCACAGAGGCTCAAAGCAAAGGTCAGCGTGTTGTGTTTGGCTGCAGAAGCATACGACTGCAGGCTGGATTCAATTAGGCCAACACCTATATTAGTGTCAGTGGTCCAGATTTCAGCTGACATTTCTGTGTGTGCGCTTTAATCATCTGGGAGGCAAAGTTAAAATCCCAAGCAACAAGCTGTACGCACCAATCCTACGGATGCATCCGGCTCAGATACAGGAAGGAAGAGGCCACTAAATATTTGGAATTGCTTTTGTTCTTTGTTTATTTTGCGTTTCTATTCTAATCACGTTCACTGAAATTCAGAAAAGGTGCTGAAACATTTTGAGCTGCTGCGAATTCTCGGCTTGTGTGTGTTTGTTTGTAAGCTGTGCACGTCGTATTACCGCGGTACAGAGAGCAGCTTATAATTTGTATAAACAATGGGTTAAAATCACGGTTTTAATTTGTCTTACTTGCACTCCAATAAGCTGCTCTCTAAGGATTTCTTCTTGACATTCACTCCTGTTAAATGCCATTTTCTAATTACATTCCAGTCTGAACAAATGGCTACCTGAACATGCTTTGCTATCTAGACTTCTCTTCTTTTATTAGCATTAAAATATCTAAAAAAAAAAACTATCCAGGATCAACATAATTTTATCTTCTGCTCACTTAAGTACTCATCGTAACAGGTATTTGGATCTAGGATTTCCAAACTTTCACATAACATTATAACTTTGAGTTGATCCCTTGATGACGGCCGTCTACCTGCAGTGATCTTACCTGTTCTTTCAGGTAGCAGAGACGATCGAGGAGAATCAGACCTTCAATACAAGGAGCAAGGCTCACCTTCAACTACACAGAAAACAAAATTCAAATAAAGTTATTTTTCTACTAAAAGCAGTTTGTATTTCATGTCAAAATCTCTGGTAAATCATCTCTTTAGACTACTTTCTAACTCAGAACTGGTGTCCACCCAGTAGCTTGTGGGCAAACGCCAAAAGACCATTTCACTGCTTTACATCAAAAACAAAATTTCTACCCCAGCTGACAGTATAATTAATGACTTCAGAAGAAACCAGAGGCTGGTTTTCTTCCTGTTCTGTATGATTGTTCTCACATTATTTCCCCACAGACTAAAATAATCTAACTCAGTGGTCTGTAACACATTAGCATTTTACAGGGAAAAGATTTTACACAGAACTTAAACAGGTTGCTGGGTATGAGGATACAAACAAAGTCTCCACACAGGCTGGAAACCCTTCCACTAAGATGGATTGAGGGTGTTACCATGTTAAATGCATGCATCTCGTCCATACGCGCTCTGTATGTGTCGTGGTAGTCCTGGATGTCGCTGTCGGAGAGCTGGAGAGACAGAGTGAGTCAAGATGAGAACATTGAATAAAAAATAAGAGTTGGAGTAAGTCTGAAAATATAGAAGTGGAAAGAAATATAACAGACACATGAGTATCCATGGCAACCGGTCGACAACATGACTGCACCTGGATAGTTTACTAAATCTCTATTAGGCGTGTCTAAATAAAGATCTGACATAGATTTGGTGGTGAAAATGTAAAAGGAGGAATGACACTCCATCAAATCAACATTTCATCCAAACTTTTCAACAGTTTCTTAAAGGTGTTGTAAGATGACAGCAAAATTCTGCTTCTGACCTTTGATTCATCCAGTTCCAGTCGGCACAGAGCTCGACGAACATATTCCACAAAGGACTTTGCTTTGGAATAAACGTTCCCAACTCGCTTTTCACTGCAGATCAAACACATTTTATCTGTCAGCTTCTGCACGGTGAACCAAACAACCTGCCACACTGTCTGTCTCACGCTGCGCCCAATTCTTTTCAAAGGAAAATAAATACTTCTGTAGGACTCAGTCGTGATGAAAAGGCTCTGTTTGGAGAAAACTGATGTCTAAAGTGTAATTAAGAAAGGCTGATCGGAGGTCTGCTGCATTTCCCTCCGCTAGTCTGCTCAGTCAGGCAGGTGAAATCAGTCAGTGAAGAGGACGAAGGGATAAAAAAAAATCTTTATCAGATTAAAGTCTGTGTTATTCATGTTTCCAGACCAATGCCTGACTAACGCTTTACATTTCTGAATAATTAGTTACTGGACAGCTGCAAAATCTAAAAAAATGCTAAATTTCTGAACAAATACAAAAATAACAATACTATCAAAACATGAATGGAGCTTTTCTATTCCTTCCTCCATACTCTAAATCATAAATGAAACATCTAGTCATGATTCCACATGAACACAAGCAGTAAACAGCTATCAGATGGGCTTCTGTGAAATATGGCACAATTTTAAACATGGACATTTGCTGATGTTTGCATCTTAATTAAAAGCAGCATAATCCTTAATCCCATGTTAGATAATACTATAGCTGTAGCTTTGTAGTATCTTAATAACCAAGTCCTGCTCTACATGTACATGTGGATTCGGTTTGGTTTGCGAGTCTTGGTTCATTTGGAACCAAAACAAACATCTTGTTTCCCTTTCTGGTTCAAAATAAGAAAAACAAAACCTTTGGACTGCAGCAAAAACTAGAGGCCTGTTCTGCATCATTCTCACACATGAGTTAGTTGTTGTACTAATGACAACAACAAACTGCCTGAAGTTGCTGTTTTATTACCTTTTATAGGAGCTGTAGTGGTCCCTCAGAATAACATGAAGGACTGCTCTGTAGAACAGAGACTCCATCTGAATCTGGAGAAAAGCAAAAGATCCAACATGTATGCAACACGGCTGATGAATATTTCTGACACTCTCCAAACTTAATGCAACACTAGCAAGCAATCACGCCTGTTTTGAGATTCAGACCCTTGTTCCAGTGAGCAATCCATCTTTATGTGATTGCATTAATATTTATAAACATTCCATATTAATGGCGGCGCGTATCGTGTATCGGCTTTGGCCTGCAGCCTCCGAACGCCACATTACAAATAAATACACCGTAGTCAATCACAGACTTAAAACAATAGCAGAATTAATGGCCCGAGTGTTTAAACTAAGATCTACAATGAAGATAGTGTCTGATGGATTTGTTTGGGTGAGTGTGATGACACATCATTTCCATTCTGCTGTTTATAGCAGCTATTAGTTTTTGATATTGATGACAATTAGTAAGCATGATGCACTTACCCCCTGGCCAAGTGAAACTCTCTCCAGCGCCTGTTTGGTAGAAAAAAAGCTACCTTTTAAGACAAATTGTTAACCGGAAAAACATTTGATTTGTTAAAAAAAAAAAATCCAAGAAATTCTGAATCTGTTTCATGACCTAATCAGAGTATTTTCTGCATCTGTGTTTTTTTTGGGACGGGGCTTCTGCTACAGACACATCCCTGCCAGAACATTTCCTTCTTATCTTTTCTTTTTATTTCATAATCAGACTCACCAAACATGCTGACATCCTGGCGTTTCTACCACAGAACCAGGACTGGTCGCGGAGGTACTGACTCAGAGGGAAGCCACACACGCTGTGCAAACACTCTGCGAGGGATAAAAATCTGAGTTTACTGATGGAACAGTTAGGATCTAAATAATTGTTTCCATCATCGTAGTTCCTGTTAAGGTCATGCCAAACAGGCCTGAATCTGTGTGTGTGTGCTGCCTTGAAGTGTACCATTATCAAACAATATAGATTTCTGCTTAGAAGACCACTTACTGATAATACCAAAGCATTATAACCTTGGAGGATATGAAAAAGTCCACATGATGGGAAAATAAGAATAGGAACTAACAACTTAACTAAGTACTGAAGACCAAGCCTTCGTATAAATGAGCAAATACTTTGGAGCAACAGTAATCGTACCCAGGCAGACAGACACTGAGACAAAAGAAAGGGCCAAAAAAAAGGTTAAATCAGAAAAATATATCAGTACATAAGTGCAAAGTAGTTCCAAGGTATTGAGAAACTCATTTGATCAGATATGTGGAAAAAAGAATGGGATCATGTCTGGAAAAGCCTTCACAAACCCCCTGTTTGATTGCCCAACATATGTAGAGCTGGTTCTGCAAGTAAAACTGTTTTGGGAACATTTTAGACAATATTTAAGCGATAAAACTAAAACCTGGCTGTAATTTCATCGTGATCCAGTGTGTCTTTTCAACTTATTTGAAGGAGCTTTTTTTTTTTTAAAACAAAATTCACAAATAAATTCTTACTGTGTGCATGACAGCTAAAAGACTGATAATAAACTGGAAGGATGCAGATCGATTTAAAAGATAGACTGTGGCTGCAGGCACTTTTGGAAATGCTTTTGATGGAAGGGGCTGCTTCCCATCTAACAGAACTTTCTAACCAGGAGCAACAGCTGTGGAAAACTGATGCACAAAACAAAATTAACAAAAATTCCCAACTTTTCCAGAATTTTGAGACAAGCTCCTATGGCTGAGTAAAGGGTCCATATCTCCTAACGCTATAAATGTAGGCTTTATTTCATTTATCATCCTCCTAACCAATCTCACTCAATAACACTTAATCTTCCCTAAAACACCGTCTCTGTTTCAATTTCTGTGTTTAAGTAAGTTCTATTTGTGTGTGGATACATGTTGGAATAGAAGTGTATCATTGTTTCTTCTTTTTTCTATTTTCTAAAAGTATGTTTGTTTATTTCTAAACAATCAGCATCAAAATTATCATTTAAATGTAGTTCAGGGGACCCAGATTCTCTTGCTGTACATCACACTAATTCATCTTTTTATTGTCTCAGCTGCAGCATTTAAAGTGAACTTACCATTATAACATTGAGTATTTTTTAATTTACTCAATTAAAATATACTTATATATATTAAAATTATATATTAAAATTGTATTCAAATTAAAATTATATATATTAAAATTATATTATATTAAATATTAATTTACTCAAATAACATAATA
Organism: Melanotaenia duboulayi; assembly: GCA_026261665.1. Classification (NCBI taxonomy): domain Eukaryota; kingdom Metazoa; phylum Chordata; class Actinopteri; order Atheriniformes; family Melanotaeniidae; genus Melanotaenia; species Melanotaenia duboulayi. The sequence continues at coordinate 21,463,376 of CM047997.1, forward strand.
AATTTATTTTTAAATTACGTAAACATTTCCCCCCCACCCCACAGTCTTCTCTTGTGGTTCCTCCAGATTTTGGTTTGACATATTCCTTCAATGATGGTGGTCTGTTTAAAATTTGGTGCATTTAAAAATTTTTATCATTCTCAGAAGATGAAAACTTGTATTTACTAAGGATATGACAGCAGTGATATGAACAGCTTTTTCCTCAGTTTGAGTGCAGTTACGCATGAATGAAGCAACAATCATGGTCTGATCTGCTTAAAATTCTGCATCCAGGCATTATGACAGTAGTATTACTATTAGTATTCATTTTAATCCAACTCTTTCCAATTCTTTAAATCCCTTTTTATTGTTCCACTAAATATCATGTTTTCTTATTTTATTTTTATTCCCATTTATTTATTTTTAGTGTTTTCTCACACAAATTTCTAGGAGTTTTCCCCCCAAATGCAACAGCTTTTCCTTTTCCTCAGTTCTTCACCCTCATGACCATTTGACTGTTTTTTAGAATATAATCCGTTTGGCACATCAGAGTTGGGATGAAGCAGAGTGGGATTTATTGTTTTTTATATTTTGATTTTAATTGTTTTCATTCAGTTTTTGGAATTTGCATTTTGCAAACAACTTTGTGCTACATTTAGTTTTGCATGACAAATTCCTTCTAAAGAGTATTTCTTTAAAAGGGTGGTATTTGTTACAATGATTAGATAGGTTGATGCTAAAAGTGCAGTACACTAAAGCAACAAAACTACAAAAGAAAAATAGTTGATAACACAAGAAAATAAATAGTTGTGTTACTCTGACCAGAATCCAACTTTTAAAAATGCATGTAAACATGTTAGTCCAACTAATATCATATCAAAGCTATAAACACAGTAATGAAAATCCAAGGTAGTGAACTCCTTCATGAAAACACTGAACTGGACTCTAAGCATGCAGCACAAGTCCCACAGTTCCATACAGCAAAGTGTGTTTGAAAATCAATATAACCAAATTCCCAATAAAGCCAGTCACTTTAAAATCTCATTTTTCTTTCTTTTGTCAAACAATTAAAACTGACAAAGACAAAAAAGCTGCCCATTAAGACGATGTGTTAAATCACAGGACACATCAAATATTTGCAGACTGTCACTATGATCTAATAAAATCCTGATTTTCTACCACAGATTCATCTGAGAAAAACTTAATTTTGTGCACCAGTTCTGCCGTCAGCATCCTAACAGCTGCCTAGAGTAACAGCCAATCCCAGCAGAGCATCCATCCAGCTGATCTAATCTCCCAACAGCTTGACGAAGACATTCAAATAGTTTTGTTTATTATTCTTTAATTCCAAGCTAATTTCCTATTTGATTTGACTTTTTAATTGTATTTACATACTCACATGGACTCTGGTTTTAAACTTATTTGATCTGCCTTGTCTGGATTTATTTTGAGTTCAAAACTCTATGTGATACTGTCGTTTTGTATTTAACCCATTCACACCCACTACTCAGCTAATGCCACGGCTACTGGGATTTTCCACACAATCATCTCTAGGGTTTACAGAGAATGGTCTGAAGAAGAGAAAACATCCAATAAGCAGCAGTTCTCTGGACCAGAATGTCTTCAAAAGGAGAACAGGCAGACTGCTGGGAGATGATACACCCCGCGATGATAACAACTACAGAACAGCATCTCTGAACACACAACACATCCAGCCTTGAAGCAGATGGGCTACAGCAGCAGAAGACCACACTGGGTGCCTCCTGTCAGCAAAGAACAGGAAACTGAGGCTACAATTCACACAGACTCACCAACACTGGACTATAGAAGATGGAGAAAAGTTGCTGGTTTGATGAGTCTTTATTTCAGCTGCCATTTTACATAGGGTCAGAATTTGATGGAAACAACGTAAAAACATGGATCCATCCTGTCTTGTGTCAACAGTTCAGACTGGTGATGGTATAATGGTGCTAGCAAGGTGGACCTGATTGCTGCAGGTCTGAATCATGTCTGTTCATTTCAGTGTCTGTCCTTCCTCTGTTCATAACCATTGGCCTTTTGTAGATATATCCACCTTTCTAGTCTTATTCCTTTATGTGAAGCCCTTTGTTAGATTGTTAAATGTAGTTGAATATAAAGTATGCCTACTTATAGAATCAACTTCATTTTTGGATATCCATTCTGAAGCACAGTGACTAAAAAGTGTTATGTGGGCTGACTTTGTGCTAAGCTAACTTTATTCTTGATTACTTTTGGGAAGAAAAGGAGCATTGTGAATTGTATTTTTTTTTAGCAACAGGCCTTCTTAGTACATACAAACATGCATATTTCCAATGGGAGGGTGCTGAGCGTGACTACTTGACCGCCTGCTATCCTTTTTATGTCACTGCTGAAGGGGTCAGTGACTGAGGCCAAGGCACAATGAATCCAGGGGGATACAGTCAAAGGAAGCACTAACAGCATGCACAGCTGTGATCGGGTTACTCTGAGCATGCAAACCTGTGAGCAGGTTAGCTCATAAGGTTAGCTTTGCCTCTGGCTGGCAAATGTAGAGAAATTCTGTTATCTTGGAGAGTAACCGGACTCTCAGAAACAAGCTGGCTGCAGACCAGCTCAGACGCCTGTTTGTACTCCTCTTAGAGTTGTTGCTGATGTGAATAAATACCACGAGTGTGGCCTCTCGATCCCACACAAAGTGCTAAACATGGATGATGCACTTAAGGAACTGCATAAATTCCAAAAGAGTGGCTTATGTAAACGTATAACTGCCTTCTGTAATGAAGCTTTTTAGCTCTTTAATTCCTTCTAACGGTGAGGCAGGGAACCACGGGAGCTGGCCTGCAGCCCAGACTGCACTGTAACAGAAGTAAACGTGTGTGCATGTGTGTGAATGTGTGTGAGCGAAAGCCTTTGTTCACTTTGTGAAACAAGCATGGAAAGGAGTGTTTTGAATTGGCCGTCATGATATCATTTTCCGCTCCTGGCTGATGCCGAGACGAGCCCAGATGACGTGAGTGTCGAGGGTCGCACTGTTAACAAAGGCTGGAGAGGGCTGGCTCTTACTTACAGATACACAGAGGCCACTGTCACAGCATGAAGACACATGTAGACGATTTCATACCTCATAAACTGTGGAGTGAAGGAATATTCGACACAGGGATGATATTAGTCTTTGATCGTGTGTTTTGGCATCTGCATTACTCTCAAGTTGAAACAGCAGCGAAGAAGCAGCCTCCTCAGCGTGAAAAGACCAGCCTCGCTATAAAACAGCCATGATGAAATACCGTGCACGCTAGCTGCACACTCTGTCCCTTTCAATTGATTCCCTTTCTAAATAAAAAAGGTAAAGAAAATCTCATTCTCAGCAGCTTTAAACGGCCATCCTAAATCCATAAATCTCTTCTGATGACTCCAGCAGTGAGTCTCAACTCAGTCTCCAGATTGGTAACTTGGCCAAGTGTCTCGACTCCCAGCGGAACATCTGACTTGTGTTTTCATTTCTATTGTTGTGCTAAATGTTGTGCTTTGTCAAATGTTGTATTTTTCATTTTGCTGCTTTGTTTGTGGAATGTGCTGTTTCCCGAAATGTTTACATTAACTGATGCTGCTTACCTTAATTAGTTAATTGTATCATGATCATGTTTTTTTAACGGTTCTAACTATTATTTTTTAATTAATTTCATTATTCAGTTCTTTGAAAAAAAGAAATATGTATATATAGGATTGTAATGCTTCATAGAAAATCATCTCATGTAGGATATGTTGATTAAAAATCAACAAAAACAAGCTTAAAATGTTCAAACAGATAGTTATAAATATGTAATAACTAAAAGTTTACCTTTTTTTTACTCTGCTACATGGTGAGGCCACCATTTCTAGATACAATTTGAGTTTAAATAAAGTTTGAATGAAGTTGTTGTCTTTTTGGTTTTGTGAATGTTTTATGTTTTTCCGTCTTTTTGTTTTGCTCTAGTGTTTCTATTTGTTTCTCTTTTATTTTATTATGTATTCTCACATAACGTCTGTTCAGGGATGTCGTATTTTGGAGGGACTTTAAGAGTTTTGTGAAATATTTTATTTCTGTTTCAGTGATTTTCGGAAACGTCTCTGAGCCCTTGCACTGGTCTCCAGGAGAGCATCGTGTCTATTTTTAATGCAGTGCTGATTTAGGCCCTGAAGGTCACAAGCATCCAGTTTTGACCATCATCCTTGTCCCATGTGCACAGAGATTCCTCTTGATTATCTGAATATTTTTAGGATCATCTACAGTCGTTTTTCGGAAAGTTTTCTGCACTTTTTAGACACAATTTGTTGCATATTGGTGAATTTTTGCTTGAGAGACTCTTCCTCTCTGAAATGTTCCTGTCATACCCAGTCATGTTATTTGTCAAATTCTCCTCCAGTTGTGCTTTTTCAGTCTTTTGTTGCCCCTGCTCCAGATTTGTAGAGATGTGTTGCTGCCATCAAATTTTAAATGAGCTCATATTTTCCATAAGATGGTAAAATCTTGCAGTTTCAACATCCGATATGTTTTTTATGTTCTGTTGGGGGAAAATTTGGTTTATGAGATTTGAGATCATTGTTTTCTGTTTTGTTTTTTATATAGCGTCCCAACTGTTGTTGGAACTGAGGTTGAGCTTCCAGGTGTGTGTGTGAGAGTGTGTGTGTGCCGTTACCTTGTCCAGCCGGGTCGAACAGCTCAGACAGCAGGTGATAGCAGCAGCCGACACTGCAGACTGCGGCCAGTTCTGGTTTAGCCACAAACATCCTCAGCGTGCTCGGAGCCAAGTCTCCACACGTGTGCAGGCCGACCATGACAGCGCTCTGGAGTTTGGAAAAATCACGCAGAGAAGGGAAAGAACAGAGGAAAAGGTGGAGGGGAGGGGTGAAGACCGATGGTAGAATTTATTGATGATGACGTGCGCTACAGATTTGACACCGCGGTCACACACCACACTCGCTCCAGTAATGCAAACCCCAGCCGCCGTGACAGGCTTGTCATCGAGGAGCTGCTGTGGGAGTCAAACTTTGCTGCCGAACTGAACAACTCTACCACCTGAAACCCATTAAATTCAATCTGAACATGTTCTTTTGGCTTTCTGTTTTTTTCTTTAACCTCACCTCCAGCTCAGTGATGAGCTCTCGCAGCTCGGTTTCTGCAGTGACATAAGATGTGAGAGGTGAAAACACGGGGCTGGCACCATCGCTTCTGCTCTGAGCTTTCCTCTCCAGGTTCTCCCTCTTCCTCCTCTCCTTCTCTTCAGCACTGAGCTGACTTGGAGGAACTCTGGGAGGTGTAAATTGTATCACATCTGCTGACAGGGCACTAAGGAAAAGCTCCTCCCTTTCTTGGTTAAGCTCTGACTGCTTGTCCCATGCTGTGTCCACATCTGAGGGACTGATTGACAACCTCTCCTCCTGTGACAGACTTCCTGCTGCATCACCATATGAAACATCCTCAGGTTTTATTTTTACTATCTCTTTCTGAGGGGAGTTTGAGGATTCTGGGTGAGTCCTGGCTGCTTTTGCATGTTTCTGGTACGCCCGGGAGAACTTCTTTAGCTTCCTGTTCCTCTCCTGTGCACCATGGGTGTTAGTCCTGGAGGAGTCGATGCCATAGACTTGAAGGCCGTACTGCAGAGACAGGAAGGAGCTGAGGTACCCCTTTCCTGAGCCCACATCTACCACCTGGAAGTTGAGAAATGTTTTTACATGTTTCGCTTAGAAGAAATGTAAGCTTTTTGTGTTGCTTGAATTTTAAAGATGGTACTCAACCTGTTTGACTTTGCAGTGCTGGGTCAAAGAGGCCACCACCTCAGACATGGACTGGACTTCATGGGATTTCTTGGAGTTCATAAATTCATCTGGCTCCAGCTCTGCATCTGGGTTGCAAAGAATTATAGTTTTTGTTTATTCTTTAGATTCAGAAAAAAAAAACAGAGAGGCTACATTTCCTCACAATGTACAATACAGACTCATCTGAGCTGAAAATTCCTGAACGGTTCTGTACTGGCTTCCTTTTCTCAGGATGAAACAATGCATGCATTCTCCCCTACCGATCTCAGCTGGCCGTGCGCCAGACTCAAACTTGTTCCCTCTGAGCTCCTGCAGCAGCTCATCTCTGCTCATGCAGACTCCAAGGCCGGGAAGAGAGTGGGCCCGGGCCGCCTTTAAAAGCTCCTGGATGTCAACCAGCCGGTTGGAATCAATGCAAAACCCAAAAGTGGTCCTGGGGGGCTCTGATGAAAATGACAGAGAAGTAGACATAAAACAGAACATAAATGCGTTATTCTTAAAAAAAAATTTTTTAAAAATACTTCTTTTTAGCTTAATTATTTGTGTCTATACTGAAGATTTTAATACCTTATTAAATACAACCATTCATTTTCGTAAGTAACCAGCTACTCAGGCAGCTGGCTTAACTGTTTTTATAACATAATTAACTATTCTTGTTTTTTCTTTTGTAATAATTCAATAATTCACATAGACATCAGAGTAACAGCTATTTATTGGAAATTAAATAATCAAGAACGTAACAATAATAACTAATAATGATCGTTTTTACATTATCAATTCCGTCCTGCATTTCACTCATTCTAGCGTATACTAGAGAGCAGTGGGCTGTCACTTGCAGACTCCCAGGGAGCAGGAAGCAGTCGGGGGGGTTTATGGCCTTGCTCAGGGGTCCACAGTGGCTCACCTCTGTTTCCACACTGCGGACTTGATCCAAGGTCCTTCAGACCCAAGCCCACCTCTGAAAACACTCCTATGTACATAGCTTTCTCATAAAACTTCCACATCACATTAGTCATTATTGAAAAAGTAGAATTTCTGCTGCTATTTTGCAAAAATTGTACAGTAGGGCATTCCTTAGTAGCTTGTTTTGTCCAACCACAAAGTAATAACATAACAAGTATTTAAAAAAAAAAAAAAAAAAACACTTCCTCTCAAGCAGCAGGTCTTCACAGGGGAAAAACTGGAGAATCAGAACATTTTTGGACCTCTTGGAAAGAGTAAATGTAAATCCACAAAAAAAATAATACATGGGTGAACTTTGAGCAGCCAAGAAAACAAAACTATAACATTTTAAATGAAACAGCTCTGTGCTATGCCTTATTTAAAAGTTATACCCAGGAGGAGACTTTCTATATGTTAGTCAAAATTTCTGTGTTGGCCCTTCTAGAGCCGGAGTTTGTTTACCCGTTCCTTGGTGTTTTGGCTCCCCCTGGTGGTCACCACCGGAACTAAAGGCTGCCAGGACCTCCTCCGGCGACACAGCCACGAAACGTTTCCATACGTCTTGAGTGTAAAACTCCACAGTGTGAGCATTAGCTATGCGGATGGTTACACATAAAAACCGCGTAACTTCATCTACCCGCTGCTGAATTTCTGTGAGGCTGTAGGAGGAGGGCTTCATGTTAAGAAGCTCTATAAGAGGACTTCAGATGAATGTGTATGGTCGACTACCTATGATGTTCTCAAAGACAGTAGCAGTAGAAAACACTGCTAGATGAGTTTACACTAGCTGTGTCCCAATTCACTTGACACTTTTCTAATAGTATATATATATAATTATGTAAGTTTTATTTAATTTTTTATTTATTTATTTTGGCTTACTAATTCAGTAAATGCACAAATGAGGTGGTGAATACTGGTGAATAATCTATGTGGACAAGTATTTGATGGGAGTGGAAGATTTTCTAGTTTGACATAATTTAATTGTTTTTTTTTCTTAAAGCTTATTAAATTAATTAACTCAATAAATGTTTTGAAGTCATACATTTAAATGAAGTGGCATAAACTAAGAACTATTTTGAAAGCGAGTCTTCTGTAATTGATTGCCCATGCCTGCTGTATACGTCATCACGCAGCGTCTGTAGACAAACGGCATGCTAGCTGAAACTATCTGGTTATACATATTCCGCTTTTTTCGATAAAAAATGCCACCGACAGACAACAAAAAGAAGAATATGTTTAAACCAAAAGATGGCAGTTTGAGAAAAACAAAAAACATGGCGGCTAACGTTAAAAAAAAGAGGAAATGGATCCCCGAGCACAAACTGTTTCAGGGCAGCGTTAAGGAAGGTAGACATGCATACTGGTTTAGTGACTTAGTAAAAGTTATTTTATTTGTGCGTGTTATATGGAGAAAATGTCAATTGTCCAAAACGAGGCACTTTGTATGCAATTAAGTGTGTAAACGTCTCAGGCTATTAAAGTCTTAATCTGATAAATTGTCACTTTTCTTATACAGGTTTACTTCAGACTACATTACTCTCAGATCAAAGTTATCCACTTTAGATTATCTGATAAGCAAGCATTCAACTTCTGTCTTTCAGGTCAAGGTTTTGCTTTCCAGAGAAAGCAGAAAGTCCAACACGAGTACAACAAACTGATGCGAAAGGAGAGGAAGAGGAACCCTGAGTCCAAAGTGCTTTACAAAGATGAGTATCCAGAACACCTCAAGCATCTGTACATGGCAGAGGCAGAGACACTGAGCAAACAAGCCTGGGAGAACAGAGTGAACAGGAGTAAGCTGAGAATGAAGAAGCAGGGGAAAGAGATGGATGAAGACGAAGCTGTCACTGATGATGTGACTGGTGAATCTGAGCTGGTAGATTCTGCATCTGGCAACCCTGAACCATCAACAACCTCGGAGAAAGAAAGGTGAGGAAGACCGTGGATTAATGAAAAACACAGTGCTATTTATTCACACATAATTATACCTCTAAACGTGATTGAAAATTACACAAACAAAACCATTTATATATTTATTATTTATTTAGATTTTCACACTAACCCCACATTTAAAAAAAATGACGAAAAAGCTGTTAATCAGTGTTTATTGCCGTGTTTTACCACTTTTTGAAATCCTTTAATTTATTCCCGTTCCTTAGCGGTGTATTTCAAACCATCAAAGGAAACACAGCTCAAGTTTACTTGTGTATATTTTTCAGTCTTCCAGTAAGCAACCGCATGAAGAAGAAAATGCAGAAGAAGACATCATACCAGAAGACAAAGGAGGAATTTGAGAGAATCCGAGAAAAACGGAAAAAGAAGAAAGAGGTGGGATGTTTGTCTTGCTTGTTAACTCCATCAAATAAGGTCCCTGGTTTTGTACTTTTGTCATTTTTGTTATTCTGATTTCAGGAATACCTGAAGAGCCAGCAGCAGAGAGAAGAAGCCATCAAGAGGTACAAACAGAAAAAGATGGAGACATTCCAGATGCTGAGCAAAAAGACCAAGAAAGGACAGCCTAACCTGAACCTCCAAATGGAGTATTTACTTCAGAAGATCCAAGGGACTAACAAGTGACTTCTGAATCTGAACTAGTCAAAGTGACTGAGTTTGCTTTTTAAAACCTGAATTTGGGGGTGTGGTTTCGCATCCTGAGACACGGGAACTTTGCAGTTGTTGACTGATCAGAATATTCATTTCTTCTCATTTTGCAGTGTTGAAGATTTTTCTGCAGCTCATTTAGTTTTCAAACCACAAGATGGCATTGTAAGATATAAAAATATGTGCAGTTCTTATTAATAAACTGATTATTTTCAATGGATCGGCATGTCTAGTGAACAGGGTAAATGCTCTACCAAACAACAGCTGGCTTTTTAGAAAGGACTAACATCAGTACATTTCTGGTGTATCTTTGTTCATCATGCATCATCCATTTTTATTTCTGATGATATAGGGAGTGGTAGCCTAGTGGTTACAGAGGTGGGCTTTGGGTCTGGAGAACCGGGCTGTGGGCCCCTGAGCAAGACCCTTAACCCCTGACTGCTCCCCGGGCGCTGGATCTGGCAGCCCACTGCTCCTAGCAACTAGGATGGGTTACATGCAGAAAAAGTATTTCCCAGCTTGGGATCAAGAAAGTATAATAATAAAAAAAAAGAAAAAAAANCTCAAGAAAGTATAATAATAAAAAAAAAAAAATGCTGAATAACACATTAACACCCAAGCCCCATTGAGCTTCACTTCTNAGCTGAATAACACATTACACCCAAGCCCCATTGAGCTTCACTTCTGCTGTCATCAAAGAGATGATGCAAAGGTGTTGCACACATGCAGCCTGCATACAAGGACTTCACTCTCCAGCTCTCTTAGTGTGTGAACTATGGGTGGACCCAGGCTGAAAAGCCTCAGGCCGCTTCCTCATGACATCACATGGTTGCAGAATGACTTGTAGAACTTGATCTGTGAGGCAAGACTTTCTAAACACTGAGTGCAGTCAATGCTCTGATACTCAGAGAGGAGGAAGGCTTCAGGTTCTGGTGCATAACGTTTTTTAAAAGGTAAGATTTTTGATCTCAGTTTTTGGTTGATTCAAAGAGTTTGTGGTTTATTTCAAAGCAAAAAGAAAATCCAAGTGACTTAAGTAAAAATATTTGCTTTGTCTATTTAACTTTCTTATTTAGAGTAACTGTTTTAATTAGTATTGCAGTAACAAAAGTACATTTAATTGCCAGTGTGTTTAAAAAATGCATCTTATGTGTTGTGTGTTCAGCCAATTTTTGAGCAGGACCCAATAAAGCAACATTTCATTTAAAAATAAAACAAAAATCACACATTTACCTCACACATTACACTTGAAGCCAGGTTTGCTTCAAATTTAGAAAACCAGAACTCTGGTCCAGTTCTTTACAAACAAGAAATGAAAACTTTTCTACATGAACTTGTGATAAAATGGCTGTTGGAGAAGAGAGGTGTTACATCTGCTTCATTGGAACGGCTGCTTTGGTTTGCAGGCATTACGCTGTCATGTGTTCGGTATGGCGAGGTATTAAGATAATCCTTTACACTGTGTTGATGTACTTTTTGTGAGTCTCTTGTTCCTGGCTTACTAGAAAAAGGAAGTACTGTATAGCTGTAACAAGTGTGGCACTGTTGCGTTAAAATTTATGTAACCACCTTTATCCTTTAGTTTTCTTAAAGAATCTCACCTTTTCTCGTCATGCTCTTTTTTGTGCTCTTTCTCCCGTTTTAGAAACTTGCAGCCAGTTCATATATCAGCCACAAAGTTATCAGTGATTGCATCATCTGATGCTGCTTCCAACTTCTATCGTCATGACAACTGTAAGGGCAGCAGAGGGCTGGCTACAAGCCCAGTGAGGAGGATACTACTCTGAACTGCCACTGAAGTACATGCTACTTAACACACTGTCACTCAAGTGTCCTTTAAGAGAGTGCCAGTCATGGAGGAGGAGGAGGGCAGGGTGAACGGCTTTCGACTGAACCCAGGAAGGAGGAGCTCGGACTGGGGTCACATCACCCTGCTGGACAAGACAAAGGAGTTCTTCCAGACCTGCGATGTGGAGGGAAAAGGCTTCATTAACCGCACTGATATGAGGGTTAGAGATAGAGGATGTGTGTGTTTGATTTCAAACTTGGGGTGTTGTATTTTAGAAAAAAAAAAATAAAAATCTGCACATCACTTATAATCCAAGTAGATTATTTGATTATAAGACATGATGAAGCTCTAGCGTCAAGGCTGGAAATAATACATTTGCTTTTAAAATGCTTCAAACTGGTTAATGAAGCACTACAATGTAATTTCCTATGCGCTTCGCAATCAATCAGATTCATCGGTCACAGTAATCTCTTATATTTTCTTAATGGCATGTATAGAGGTTGTTTTTCCTTTGCACTCTCTTTCTCTGATGTGTCGGAAAAAGTCTGGACGATTTGTGAATGCATTAATTCTCTGCTGAGTACAAAAGGTCACAAGTGCATGCTTTTACCAGGGGCACAATTTAGTGTCTTGTTATGCTTTAATAATGGTGAATAGCAGGTGGGAAACACTTAGTGTCTCCATTCTCGCTCAGAACAGGATTCTGTTTAGTTTTTTTTCCCTCATTTTTATATTGTTAAAGAAACTTTTTCCTCGTAGTGTAGGCTACCTAAATAGACTTGAAATATGCAGGAGTAGCGACTGAGAGCATCCACATTCTTCCACATTTCACAGGCTAAAGTAAAGAACACGGGAACAATCCACTCAACCCTTTAAAGCACTAAGCATGTCTGAGCTGTGTTGACAGATGATTATGCCTGGACTCTTACAAGCTTTCTTAGAAAGCTTGTAAGAGTCCAGGCACATGAAAGCTGTGTAAAAAATAAGGCCAGATGCAAGATAAGTAGCTCTAAATCTGTCTTAAACTAATTCCAAGTCAGCATGTTTTATATTGCTAATAATTCATTTTCAACATTTTAAAGTCTTGTCTTTTCATCTTGTTCTCCTGACAGAGGCTTCACAGAGAGCTGCCTCTGTCTGCAGAAGAACTTGAGGATGTGTTTGACTCTCTGGATACAGACCATGCCGGTTACCTCACCCTGGAGGCCTTCTCCTCTAGATTCAGTAGGTTTCCTGTCATCAGCGGCCCTTACCGTAGCATGCATTTCTTTCTCCAAACAGCTGTCAATCAAACATGAAGCAGATGAAACTGAAATGTGGTGCCAAGTTAACAAAGAACACTAAAATTTATGTCTGATGTAAAATATGCACAAAAATCAATTAGTTTAATGTTTCAAGCTGGATCCAGTAATTTTAGTAAAGGAGAGGCCACAAAAATCAAGCAGAACTTNGTTAGTTTAATGTTTCAAGCTTTTAAAGGCTTTAAGCTGGATCAAGTAATTTTAGTAAGGGAGAGGCCACAAAAATCAAGCAGAACTTGCTAACTTGAATAAAAATTACTTTCACAAATCTCCAGATATAAATGCATCATAATCAATATTTTTAAGCATCGCCCCTCTTGGCTTCCATTTAATATCCCTGAGGACAAATTTTCCATTACGTATGACCAATGCAAATTGTTCCACCTGGCAACTACTACACTTTTTATTAAAGTTATACACCACTTGCCTTTTCAAAAGCTCACTTAAAAATTTCACATCTGGATGAATAAAAAGCCACAACAGTTACACCATTTCCACTGTTGCCATGGTGACTAGCCATGTCAGCCTCCTGAGCAGGAAGGTGTTCTGATGCGGAGCTGAAGCTCAGCAGAGAGGGACGTGGAAGGGAAAAGTTTAGGTTAGCTGTATACATTAAATATTACACCATCTTTTAAGACCACTTCATACACAAGGTTTCCAAGTTCTGTTGTAAACAGAAATATCTTCAGTCTCAAATCAGACTAAATAAGACAGAGCAGCAAAATCCAAAAATCAAGGTCTATCGTGTCGATTTTATTAATGATTTTAGCCTTTCTTTTTTTAAAAATACTGAATCAAAACCCTTTTATATGTAATATTCATCATACTATTTTTTATCTTATTCAGCCATCTCACTCTAAGTCATGTTTAGTGGCGTTTTATGGCTAAAGATAATGGACAAGTTTTTGTGGGGAAATTGGTTTAAAGCTCAAAAATTAATAATATATTGATTTCTTACATCTTCTTCTACCAGGTCAGTTCCTGCATGGTCGGAGAATCTCCGTAACTGATGACCAAAATCAAGCCCCTGTCCCAGTTTATAAGGCAAAGGAAGCTTTTTACCAGAGCCAGTGGGAAGCCAAGCTATCAGGGGTTGAGGATGAGGAAGAGAAGCACTTCTGTATGCTGCTGGAAAGCCTGGGAGCCAGTAATGTGTTTGAGGAGTGAGTTTAATCACTGCAAGCCCTTATCTCCATGTCTCTTGGCAGTGCTGCAATTCTGTGCTGAGCCTCACTCATGTCCAGGTTAATTTAGCAAACCTCGTCTTGTTCTTTTCCCTTCTCTCCAGTCCAGGTGAGGTGCGCAGCCTCTGGGCACAACTCAGGCGAGATGAGCCTCATCTCCTGTCAAATTTTGAGGAGTTTCTGGCCAGGGTGACACATCAAATCAAAGAAGCTCACCAGGAGAGGAAAGAGATGGAGAGTGCCCTTCAGAGGCAAGAAACTGGGGCAAACATGCACATATGTGTTTAACTTTTTACAGTATTTATGCTTATTATTAATATGACAGCTGAGAAAAAACTTTATTTATGCAGTCAAATGGAAACATGTGCATTAAAGAAATTTGCCACTAATGAGGCCTAATTCCTCAAGTGGCTCCCACACTTGAAAACACACACCACATATCCATCTTAGCCAACAGCTACTCACCGATTGGTGGCATAATGGCAGGTCTGTGCACTTGTGTTTATGTTGTGGTCTTATGCTGGAGGTACGTGTACAGCCTGAGATTGTTTGCATGGATTTATCTGTAATTCCTATAGAACACCCCCTTCATCCGTGTCAAATGACCAGTCATCTGAACACAGACTCTTTGACCATTTCTACCACTGTAAAAACTCACTGTTGTCCTTTAATAGACATTGAAGTAAAATATAATTGTGATATATCCACCATATTTACTACTTCAATCCCCTGACATGCAGAGACACCTGTACTTGATAATTGGAAAGCTTGTGTAAACCTGCAGGGATATTTGCTTACAGAATGATGTTGCATATCCCTTGGTGCTGCATAGTACTGTTTAGAGCTTGTTATTACTTTAAACTTCACTAATTGGCTGTTTGCGTCTTAACTATTTTCAGAGGGAATGTAAATACCAAAGTGGTACAAAAATTAAGCTCAGTTCCATGTTGGTATGCATGTGTGCTTGAATATTTGTAAGTAATTAGTTATGCTTAGAGAAGAAATAATACAACCTTAAGCTGAATCCAGACAACAACTGTTCTGCTTGTAGACATGGATGTGTTTCATATGGCATACCTTTCATGGGTTTACCTTTAACAATGTTGTGTCATTGCAGGAAAGCTGCAACGCATGACAGCGAGATCCGGCATTTATACGAGGAGATGGAAGCGCAGATCAAAAATGAGAAAGACAGGCTGCTACTAAAGGTACAAATGATACAATGCACTTATATATCCTCAATTTAAGTCTGAGTTTGATACTTAAACAACTGCTTTTAAGGATAGACTTTGTATGATTAAATTAGTCCACCCTTATTCATCCTGTTGGGACTTTTTGGGAGTCCTGTGTTGTCTGGCTTGCAGATCATTTGAAGGGGGGGGCTTATGATTTGTAGGATAGAGCCAATATAACCTCAGTAATGTGTCACTCGTTACCCTGTGAGCTTTAATCCTCTCTCTTTTGGGCATGCAGGACTCTGAACGCCTTCAGTTGCGCAGCCAGGACCTGGAGCACCAACTGTTGTCAAAGGAGAGGGAGCTGGAACATCTTTTCAAGAAGCAGAAACGGGTGAGTTTGACATTTTAGCATCTTCTAAAAACATTATTTAATGGCAGGTGTGTATTTCCTACATTTGATTTGATTTGATTTTATATTTATTTATTTATTTAAGTCCACCTAATAACAAATTTGGAAAGGTCTAAAATATACCAGCTAGAATCAGCTGCTGTGCCTTCTCTCTAGAGCCGCCAGTGTTAACTGTAAATGTCTTAGCCATAAGGAAAGCTCTCCAAATGTTCTGTTGCCTGCAAGAGCATTCAAACACACGAGTCTTTGTGATTATTCAGCATCTTCGGAACAGAAAAACTCTGTGTACTGCTTTTTTTTTTAAATGGCTATTTTACTTTAGCAATGAGGAAAATCCTCAGTGTTAGCAAGATGCACAGCTCATGTGGCTGTTTTTACCATCAGCTTTGATTAATTCCCTCCTTTATGGAGCTATGTTATTATTTTTTTATGTTAATGGGTGACCATAAATGTGGAAAAATTAAGTTAGGTTTAAAACCAGTAAACACTGGATGCAGGTTGCTGTGTTTTATGTTATATTTTGAGCTGCAGCTCCACTTAACCAAATGATCTTATCCTGATCCATCCAGTCACACGCTGACCAAATTAACAACGATGGAAGTAATTAAGAAGGTTTTCTAACCATTTTGTGAAAACGTTGTGAATTGGTTTAAGCTGTGACTTCTTCTGGAGTTAAATGTCTCCTTGTTCTGGGTCTTATTCTGGTTCATACACTAATAGCACCATTGTTTGGTTAGGGATGGGAAGATAAATCAGAATATCACTACTATCAATGCTGACATTGCTATTAGTGTCGGACTGATACTAGCATGATAAGAGTGATACTTCAGTCCGCATCAGGGCCTAAAAGGAGGCCTCAGGGACAAGACGGCTTTGGGATAAAGGGCTGAAGACAGCTATTTTTTCCCCCAAAAAACCTTGCTTAATATCTGTCCTCGGTTTTGTGAACATGCATAACTAATTAACAATGGGAAGCCAAAATTAATGGTCAGAAAAATGAAATGCAGATTTATCACATTGATAATGGATTTAACTCATTCGCAAGTAACATTAATAATAGCATTGATGATTCTGACCTTGTGTTTACTTGGAATGAAACCAATTTCAAAGTATTTCAGCGTATTTCAGTTTAATTACCTCATTTGTGTTTCTGCCTTGAAAGTGATATGATCTAGATAACAGTGTACTCTTTTTTAAACCACTAAACCAAGTTAGAATTCCCAAAATAAGAGTATAAAACTGTAAATGGTATGAGTTTTAGTAAATATAAACTGGTTTACCACAGAAATGTCCACATAAATGTAGAAAAGTAGGTCTGTGTATTGCTGGGTGTGGATTTAAATAGTACTTAGAGCATTTAGTTTTCACTTGTGAATCGTCCAGCACACTCACCCAGCATTAGTGTATTTTCAGGCTTGTGTGTTCTTCTTTCTTCAGTTAGAGCTCCAGTGTCATGAGCTGAGCAGTGAGAAACAGGAGAGCCATGTGGAGAACGTCAAGCTGAAAATGACCAACGATGAGCTGTCTAAAGCACTGGAGAGCACCAGCCAGGAGCTGGCTCTGGCCCAGGAGCAGCTGACTATGCTGCAGGAGCAGGCTGCCCGGTTGCAGCAGGAGAAAGAGATGTGAGTGGAGGCATTCTTAATACATCTACTGACAACATCTGTTTACATAGATATGAACATATGCAGATCAAGAGTTCCAGATTGCGTAATGATGTGTCCACTACATGTGTTAAAATCTATTACGGTGTTCCACAAGGTTCTCGACTGGGACCAGTTCTGTTTTGTTTTGTTTAGTTGTTTTTTTTAAACATGCTTCTTTTGGACAATATCACAGCACACAGTGCAAAACTGATTAAACTAATGAGCTTCACTGATGCTGCAGGCTTGTCATAAAAAATAAAGGCCTGGATGAACATTCATTTTTAACTTTTGATCTCAGGCAAGATGGAGCTCATTGTTGTTTATTCTAAAATATGCAGAGATTTGCTAACTAACTATATAGGTACGCTGGATGTCATCACCTTGGCTTCCAGTACTCCTGTGAAAAATTATTGAGGATTTCCCCTTAAATTGTTAAGGATCTCGGGTGGAGAATGGGANCATTGTTAAGGATCTCAGGTGGAAAATGGGAATCCAAGAGCAGACACTAAAGTGCAGTGAACGAAAGATATATTTATAAGGAGACCAAAGGATGGAGGAGGAGTTCAGGCAGGCTGTCAGGCAGGTAGGTAGGCTGGCAGACAGGCGGGTGGCAGGATCTCTAAACAGAGCAAAGAAGATAAGCTTAGGTAAACAGGCTAGAAGTGGTGGTCTGAACATACAAACAGCTGTGAACTGTACCACGGGTTAGGTAACAATCTGGCGATGAGCTGATGGCTGAGCAGTCCTTAAATACGAGCTGCTTGATTGCAGAATGCACTGCAGGTGAAGATCCGGTAGCCAAGGAAACAGGCACGCCCACCGCTGCCACACACCAGAGCCAGAATCAAAACATAAATTATCATTTTATAGTAATGATCTTNTAAATTATCATTTTTTTTAGATGGTCTACCGATTGAGTTTTATA